>WAAD01014656.1:0-22913 GCA_013389945.1 Fregata magnificens
GAGCAACATCTAGAAGCCTAGCAGGCAGTACCTGCTTGGAAGAGATCGTTAGGGTGGGTGCACCATTGAGCAAATGGAGACACCATTCTGCCTGAGTTGGGGTGTTTCTGCTGGGGTTACAGGTAGCAGGTACAAAGTCATTTATGGTGCCTCTGCCGCTATGAAGCCAAAAGGCCTGAAGTGTTACTACTTCAAGTCCTGGAAATATGCAACAAAACGGTCCAAGTGAGAGAAAATGAATCAGGGAGGGTTCCATACGGAAGAGCTTCTAAAACCCCAAAATGCATCACAAGAAGAGACCTATATGCTGAGTTTTCAACTTCCTTTGTTGAAAAGAGCTCTCTGAAATCCATGGAAACATTGAAAAAGATAATTATCAGCCTTAGTGATTGAGTGACATGAGAGGGATTAAAAAAAAGTAACTTATTTACATGTCAAAACGTCCATCACAGCCGGTTGGTATGGGAACACACTGCCTTTCTTTAGGAAATAAGAAAGTGCTAAGGCAAAATATCTGTTCACTGAACACTGGATGAATATACGTTTTCAGAGAAGTTACTCTGAATTTACAGCAATGAGTAAACAGAATCCAGTCTACTGCATACCTTACTTGTTCTGTTGTCATAGATGGAAGAACAACACCACAAAGGACTCAAAAAAAGGTTAACACACATTCATAACCATCAGAAAACAGGCCACGACTGCCAGCCACAAAATGAGCAGAGACTGCCAAAACTAGGGGAAAAGGAAATAGGAAAGATAAGACTAAAAAGCAACAAAAATACCTGATTAGGGCCACCAAAAGAATGAGAAGCTTCTTCTGTAGAAGGTCAGCAATGATGCAAAGCTCATAACAGAAAGAAATTATACTAAGTACCATGTGAAAGAAAAAGTAAACACTGTATTTTGTTTGCCAGACAAGAATGAGATGTAGGATAATAGATGGCAATGTGCCTAATTATAAGGGCTCATCCATTAATAGCTGCTTTTGATAAAAGTAACATTTTATACTTATCTTCAGGGCTGACACTAATATCAGATACAAACAGAAAAGGGCCTTTTATTCTGTGAAAACTAAGTGTTCTTGCAAACTCTTAGTAAGTGAGTCCTGAAGCAATATCTGGGTTGACTAGGCAATGAAAAAGAGTCATCACTCAGCTGATTACCAATGGCTCAGAAAATGAACTATTAGAGTTATAAATGCTTGATAGCTGTGATCAAACAGTGGGTCTCGAAAAAACATAATAACAGGGAGGCAGGGACAAATCCTTAGTGTTTGCTAAAAATATTTTTTAAAATACTTAATGCCCAAAACCACTTACAGAAATCTAGATGTCTCTTGGTAGTACCTGTAAGGAAGATGTTAAGCACTGCTGTAAATCTAGCCCCTGGGGCCAACATAAGGATACCTGTTTCTCACTTTAGTCAGCAATATTTGTTCTGACCACAGGGAGCAAAACACTTGAATTGTCACACAGTAACAGCAATGAAAGTTTCAGAGTGAAACAATCAAATCCTGAAAACAAAAAGTCTCTAAAACGAATGTTTCAGGAAATGAAGAAGTGGTTTGCCACTCTCAAAGATGAATTGCAGGCTTTAATGAAAAGAGTAGTCACAGATGTTCCCTCTTCTTCCCCCTAAACATTCACTAAATTTTGTGAGATGACTTTTGAACTGGAATGAGTTGCAGTCTGATATCTAACATAGTCATACTTTCACTGTTTTACATTGCAGTTGAACCAAAATACAAAGGTTAATGTGCCATGTACAAAAAAGCCAAAACCTATTGTTAGATTTTTGCAATGTACACGCTTATGCATATTTGCATCATTAGTTTACTACGATGTATTCCTGGCCCAATTTTGTACTGTGTAAGAGTTCCCTCTACTGGCTGAGCTACTGGAGCTGATTTAAATTTCACCAGGCAGCTTGCTGCCTGACTCAAAAGATTTCAGGACTCAAGTCTAACAAATATTTTGCAGTTTCTCTGAAACTCTACAACAATTACATTGAACTCCTTTGGAACTGAGGAGCCTTCATAAAAACAAGCTTATGCATCCCACCAGCATAGGGCCTAAAGAAGCTTAGAGCCAGTATGGTGGTGACAGAGAGTTCCTAGCCAAAGCTGATTGACCAAAATACATTTCAATAAGTAATTGAATATACAGGTAATTGAAATAACAGGAACAATTTAAGTGGCAGTATTAACTTAATTTTCCAGACCTTTAAAAGGATCAAGTTACAAGACATATCATATAATACATTGCAGAGATAGGGTTGTCTTCAGGCTGCTCCAAAAGATATTCTCGTCAGTCTTTTTTATCCTACCACCTTACAGACATGCAATAGGTGAAAGGATCTCAAATGAAGATATTAGCTTATAAAGACTGATTCTTCTCTATTCTTCTTGCAAGGTCCACTGATGAAATCCCAGGACTCCCTTACCTACTAAAATTGGTTATTTGATCTTTATTCACAAGGGGCACAATACTCTTACAGATGACTAATGACAGTTCCTGAATCCTCCCCAAGAAATATATACCCTCGCTTCACTTACACTTTGAGGATGCTGAGCAAATCTGTCATGCCTATGCCATTTTTACCTGAGAGAGAAGAAATCTTTCTTGACTCCTTAACAAAGGTGATTGGACTGATTCCTAAGCTCTTCAAAATCTGGACTCTATCAATGAAAGGGAGAGAAAGCAATGGCATTACTAAGGGAAAAAATGGGACAAAACCAATTTAAATATCAGAGTGAAAAGCAACAGAGCAGACTATCACTAGTTGATTGAAGGCAGAAATTCTTCTAAAGGGAAAGGTTATCCCTCCTCTTTTTCAAGCTGTCGTGATCAGCAGAATCCTCAAATATACCCATCATGAAATTAAATCAAGATATGGCCATAGGAACATTATAGGACATTGGTGCAAGACAATGTACCCCATTTGGAGTGGAATATGTACAATATTTTTTTTAAGGGGAAAAAGATATTACTACATTACTATCTTTTCCCTATGCTTGGGCATCAGGAACTCCGTTCTCAATGGAGAAAAATGAGGGTGGCACATCAACACAAAAGTTAAGATTGCTCTGAGCTGTAAGATTTGTTGCAATGATATTAGTAGAGCACTCCAAAACAATGGATTTGGGAGTTTAAATCATTTGAACACAAAAGAGAAATTTTTGAACTCGGAGGATTAGACAACCTTCTGCTACAATTGCTAATGCTCTATTTTAAATTGAAAGCAGAGATTCTCCAGAATCTAAAGCATCAACCATAAACACCAAGCTACAGAGCCTATGCTATAATCTGACTTGTTTCCTTCTAAGGGCACATGTGCACCCATTGAAAATCTAAGAATATACTGTTTTATTTATGTATATTTATTGAAATGTAAAAGTCTGTGGAACAAATTCATACTTTATAATGTACTAGTAGTCCCAGGACTAGTCACAGGACAGGGAGGTCAGTTCATCTCACATATTGCATCTCTAGATCAAGATACTGCCTTGCTATCACATGAGTATGTAATGAGGTTTGTCCTTCTCTTGCATCGCTCTCATAGGGCAGTTGGAAACCGAAATTTCTACATTAAAGGCAATTTGCTGTCTGGTTACAGCTCAGCCTATATAACCTAGACAGCAAGCACAAGAGGGAAACAGTGCAATAATCTCCCAGCTTCCACAGGACATTGGTTTAATTGTGCTTTATTATTGGTTCAAAGTAAAGCAATCAAAGTTTGACTAAAATATATCCTTCTTTCTTGAAAGAATGTTAGACCAAAGCATACTGTTAAATACACTAAGACTGAATTTCAGAAGTGAAATAAAACATGAACTTAAAAGAGTTTCTCACTGATTGAGGTAGAATTATTATTTTACACTGCTTTGCTTGTACAAGCATAGTTTATGCCGTAGGAGATTTTTAGCAATTCTGGATAAATGAAACAGTACATAAGATATAATGCATCTGTCATGATGATTAGAAGGTGCTCCAAACCTGCACCTTCCCCCACTCCTGAGAAATGAAAGGTAGAAATATATTTTTGTTCAAGATAAGCGTTATTAAGCTCTAGAAACCCAACTGAAGTTCAAGACCCATTGTGCTGGTCTAATACAAACATGTAATAACAACCGCAAGTCTCTAACCCAAACATTTTGCCATTTACAAAACAATCAGTATATGATATAAAATTATAAATAAAAATAATTTCTTTTTGACGGTAACATAAACATTCCCATTTTACACAAGGGGAGCACACAATGTGAGAGAGGTGAAGTGAATTGCAAGAAGAGTGCTGAAGCAAGGAAGAAAACTCACTTGCACATCCTACCCATTGGACCAAAGTTTATATGGAAGAAGGCTACACAGCCAGAACACAGCTGACACAAAACACTGGGTTTTTTTGCACAGTTTAGAAAAAACAATTGAGGCCAACACAGGAGCTGAAGTCAGATTTCTCAGGACACAGTCCATTAACCCTATTTGTTCCTTAAAAATAAACTTTTGTGGTCAAATGCTTTTAGCTACCTACCCAGACACTTGTTCTGTTTGGACATCCCAAGCTATAAATATCAGTAAGATTTAGCTACAGCTGAAGTACTTTAAAAGAGAAGAATACTATGAAGCCAGAAGACATTTTGCTTCTCTCCTAACCCACCGTCCATGTACATAGCCAAAAACTACTAGACTCTCTGAGTGCCACCCAATCCATCATTGGTGGCAGTGTGCACGAGGGTATGGTATGCATTGTGGTCTGGCGAAGATGTTCCTGGTGCACCCGAGACAGGAATGGAAGTGGGTCTAGTTTGGAGGAGTTTTGGGGTTCTCAACAGACCATTTAGACATATGAAAGAAAGGCCTGGGAGCTGTAGTATGAAAGCCTGCTGTGATCTGGGAAACTTTTTTTTGTGATTGTTTTTTTGTGGTTACGTGGTTCATATTCAGCAGAAATGAGTAAGTGTGGATTGGGTGATAGGTAAAATGGGAGGTCAGATAAGGGGAGATGAGAGAGTCAGCTATGATTAACAGTTAAACAGGAAAAAATATTGCAGATCGTTTCTTTGCTTAATATTATTCAACCATTTGCAATGTAGTCAAATAATGAACACATTTCATTTGTGAACAAATGTATTCATCAATTAGTAAGGGAAAAGCAGGAATCAAATAAATATTTCACAAATATTACTTAGCCAGCTCAAGAGTAGAAAAGAATTCTTATGTTGAGGAAACCTACTGTCACTGAATGAATTTTTATAAAACAAATAAAGCACATGGTACAGATAATTAGAGGACTGTCCTCTGGAAATAGCCTTCACTCAACAAATACAAATCCTTGACATCTTTATTGCCTCTGTAAACACAGGCAAATACTCACAACAAAATTAAATAAAAGATATTTATGAGAAATTAAAGGGAGGACAGGGCAAGAAACCTGAAACAGATGTTACTTTGAACAAATGTATTTTATGAGACTCTTCCCACTAGATTAATTAATCTGAGAGAATCAGTGTGTACTGCTGATGTTAACCATAGCAAACAGATATCAAACTGAAGATCATTTTTACCTCTTTTTGACAGCAGCATCTGGCTCCTTGGCAGGCTTTGTCAACTTTTGTATTGACATCTCCAGCAATGCCTCCATATCCATCAGTGTCACAGGAAGCCACTGCAGACTGACCAATAACAGTCATTATCCCTACAACTCACTTTTTTGATTTGAGGAATTTGATTTTTTTTTTTTTAATTATATCCCAGGGCAGATTTCTATTAAAATTATAAAGGGAGGGAACTGTGATACAAACCTTCGAATGCATTTACATATAGTTTCCAGACTGCTCATCAGCAGAACTCTCAAGCAGAAGTGTAAAAGTACAAGAGTGTGTTAGTCTCTGAAGCTCACCTTTTAAAATAAGCTTTTGTTCTTGAGTGAATATGGGTGGATTTAAACATATATTTGTACACTTTTTGGAATGAAGGCCATTAATTGGTACTCCATTAACGATGATAATTAGAAGGAAGGAACTGAAAATTGTAAGTCATTAATGAATTTTCAAATTATTTGTAATGTAAATGCAGTTTTCTCTGTCTCCAGAGAGTAAATAAATAAATATAATTTGCAAACCACCTATCTTTGAATGAAAGAGTGCCCACTTTTAAGTGAAAATGTTTTCTCTCAAACGTACTTTCTACTTTTCTTTAACAATAAATAAAGCTATATATTTGAAGATGTAAACTCACAGGAGTATAGTTACGTTTCTCTTTAAACTGAACTACAGGGCTGAAAGTGAGCCTGAAAAGATTACCTAGACCATAATCTGAGTGAGCACCTGCTACATCTAGTCCTTGAGTCTACCACTAAAAAGAATTATCTAAGCTCTGATGAAAAACAACATACTAAAAAAAAAGCCTCAAAAGCAAACTGTTTATTCACAAAGATTCTCAAAATTCTATGGAATGTTTGTTCCAGTTTGTGGTACCATTTTCCAACTATATACATTGCTAGTCTAAATTTCTTTTGATTCTGATACTTCGTTTCTTACATAGGACATAGATATTACAAGACTACTCTAATATCCCTGTTTAGTCTTCTCCTTTATATACTAAACCGGTACAATTCTTTCAGCTCCTCCCCAACTTCATGCTTATCCAGTTTATAAATAGTAGCTTACAGCAGGGTAGCCAGTACTACACTGAAGCTGCACTATTGTTAAATAGAAAAGCATTACTGCTTTCTGTGTTTCAATGAGATCCGTATTAATAATTTGAAATACCATTTGTTTCACAGCTAGCTCCGCGTCTACTATACCCCAAACACTTTCCTGCAGGGCTGCTGCCCAGCCAGTTATTTGCCAGTTTTAAGTTGTGCACTTGGATTTTGGCCCTAAGAGCACCCTGGGGTCCACACTTTATTCTCTGGAAAGTCTGTGGAATAGGCAAAACGTACAGTCTTTTTGAAACATTTACCTGTACAGTTATAACAGTAAAACAGTGCCTCCTCAGGTGAAGGACTTGTAGCAGTTTGGGAAGCATGAGGCATCCAAACTTAGGCAAAATCAAAGCCTGCTTCATGCCCTCAATGGCACGGAAAGAGCTGCCCAGCTGGCCCAGGTCAGCCCCCAGAGTCCCCTCTAGCCCCTCTACAGGGGGCCCTACACCAGCACACCTAGCTAAATGCCACAAGGAGCCTCAGAGAGAACAAATCTGCCATGCAGGATGGCACTGCCTGTGGGTGTCAAGGTGTTGGCAGCAGGGGGGCTGTAGGGAGAAGATTCCAGGGGCTGCCTTGTACCGGACAGTCATGGTTCCAGCCAGCTCCAGCAGACCCACCAGAGGATGCCAGAGTCTGTCAGCCAAGCTGGTGGCACCTCTTGGAAAATGTCTTAAAAAGCGCAGAAATGCTGGACAGACAGAGGATGGGGGGGGGGGGGAGAGTGAGAAAAAGCAGAGGGAACACCAAAGTCAGAGGAGGAGGAAGAGGAGGAGGAAGTGCTCCATAGCAGAGCAGGTATTCCCAAAGGGACCACAGCCCATGGAGGACCCGTGCCAGAGCAGAAAAGAGTGAGAAGGAAGGAGAGGCAGAGAGAAACTGCTATGTCCTGACCCCAAACCCTGCACTGCTTGTTGCCACACTGAAGGGGCTGAGAGAGATCTGCAGCAAGAACAAGGCAGGAGGAGAGGTGTCTGGAATGAAGGAGTGAATAGAAAGGTATTTGAAGTGAAGTGAGGCTGGGAGTGAAGTTGAGCCTGGCAAAGGAGGGGAAAGGTATTTTTTCCCTAAGTGTTTTAATGTTTGTCTTGTTTGTTTGTTTGTTTCTCAATACCCAAATCACTAATTACATAGTTATGTTACTTGGTAATAAATTCAGTTAAATTGTCCAAATCAAGCCTGTTTTGCCCATGACAGCACTTGGTGTGTGATTTCTCTGTCTTCATTTTGACCCATGAGATTTCACGCTCCGGTTCCTCCTATTTTCTCCCCCATCCCACCAGAGAGAAAGGAGTGAGTGAGTAGTTGGATGGGTGCTGGGCTGCCAGCCAGGGCCAACCTACTACAAGCGCTCCATGTCTGAACATGGGATGATATCAGCTGATCATAGTATGCCTAGATGGCACATGCAGAGCACATACATATGTTTAATGCTATTTTATCCCTTGGTAGCTAGAGAGGTACATCATCACTCTCTCTTGTCCATGGAGCTGTACCATACAAATTACATGAATGCACTGGAACATCACTACTCCATGATGCCTCATTTCTGACACCTCTGGTGGCTACAGTCCAGCCACTTTGTTGTGATTTTTATGCCTTAACAGAATCCTGGGAAATACAGCATAGAGAACAATACTTGTCTGATTATGCTGATCATGGTATCAGCAATGATTTTGTGAGGCAAGACAGCCACATTGCCCTGCCAGATAACCCAGCTGCTGTCTTGGTGTGGCCACCACACCTGGACATCAAAACATTGCTCCGTTTCAAAGCACTATGGTAAGCTGAGGGAAACAGCTTAAACTCTTCCGTTTTATCTTGTAAAAGCAGAATGGATAGGAAAGATATCTTCATACCAGATAGGTTGTCTGTGATAACAATTTCCTTAGGAATAAAAGTGCATATTTATTCTGTTCTCTGAAGTGCTTGATGTACTTTGTGTGGTATATAAATATCACTGAGTAAGATCACGTTGTCCTAGTTCATCCTATCCTAAAACTAAGTACTGAACCTTAAATTGAATGGCTTGTTGATGAGGTCTAAATGTAGTCTAATGCCAATTTGCCAACGAGCTGAAATGTTTCTGAATGGGCTGGCATGGAATCTAAATGTGTATTGCATTTGCTTTGATAATCACAACGTAAGCATACTGGCTTTCTATCATTTGCTTTCAAACTGAGAGTTGCTTCCTCCAAACTTAGTGGCAGCATTAAAGTATTTAAAGCCAAGTACATTGGACAGTTTTTCAGACCTTTTGTGAATGATTTAGAGATTACAAATAGAGACAGAAAAATACTGTTTCATCACCAAATCACCAATAACAAAATAACATAAGAATGGAGCACAGAAAATCTATCCTGAAGCAATCTAAGCCGGCTGATGGTAAGCCTCAGGCTGTAGCTGACAGTGTGTGCATATATGTATTTGTGTGTTCACATGTTTTCCCCTAAGGGGAAACAAAGAATTTCACCCTGCAGTTCTGCCTAGACATTACTTCAAGCACCTGTAACATATTTTTGGGAGGAAAATGTGAAATAGAAAAGGACAGATTGTTTACTAAAAGAAAGCAAACAGAAACAAGATACATTTATACAGGGCTGAAAATGACATAGACTTGCTGACATACAAGGCCCTTGCTTTGTAAAAGTTCAAGGTAGCTCGTGGTACCATATCTTAATGAAGTGAACTGTGCAAATAAACAGCCAATTGAGTGGTAACCACAGGGCATGATCTGGAGAGGTTAGACTTGGCTTGAGGATACTGACTGATTAATAGGAATATAGAATTCTTTCTCTACAGAAGGTCTAAATAATATTTCCCCAAAATAGATTATTTTTCCCACATGCATAAATGCAGTTTGTGGGTTTTTTTAATAAAAGTAAGTCTTGCAAGTGGTTTATGGGTGCTCTTCTGGACCCTGTGCAGTTGGATAAGGGCTGGGAGTCAAGGTGGTAGTAACGATCCACCAGTGTGGTTCATCATAGAGGAAAGCAAAACCTGCCGGATGCTGGGTTTCTCAAACTCCTTTAATTTTTATAATAGATTCATAATCCCTACAAGTCCTACCAAATATGGCCTAAATAATTTTCTTCCGTTGACAAATGTCAGTTCTATTTTGTACATTTAAATGTAGGCAAAACGCTTTATCAACCAAATTCTGTGCTAATCTACTTTAGACCAACAACATGATCTTAACTGTTTTACTTAATACCTTTTGCTCTCCACTGTCCATCTCTGTTGATAGTCAGACCCATGTGTTACTTTACATTACCTATTCATTCCTTAATGCCATCGTCGCACTCCCTTGGGAGAAGTATCATATGAGCCAAAGCCTAAATGGCTCCAGTTCCACACACAGGCCCTTAGAATTAGATTAGCGTAAGAATATAGGCTCTCTCTGCATATGTGTTTGCACAGTACATAGCACAAGAAGATCTTTATCCTATTTATGGGAATGCTAATATCAAATACATGAGAAGTTGTTTTACCATTTTTAATGCATGCAAATGTATCCAATTGAAAGGAATGAATGGTGGGGATATTGATAAGTTATCATAAACATATTTGTCCCTGATCCAAAGATTCAAGGAAGCTTTGTCAAGACAGCAACAGTCAGCAGAATCTGTTAGTATCTGAAAATTACAGAATAATTTAGGCTGGGAGGAGGCTGTGGAGAACATCTGGGCCAAGCTCCAGCTCAAAGCAGGTATAATCTTATATCTTACTGTTTTCTCACACTTAAAAAAGTTGTGTGTACATATATGTGCATGTGTATGTGTGAAGAGGATTCTGACTAAAGAACCACAAACAAAAATAATACTAATTTGAACTTTTCTGGCAGTCTAGTGCACCAGATAGAACAGACCGCTTAGACTGAACTTAATCCTTTGGTGTGAACATTCTGGACACTGGCTAAGACACAATAAAAAGGTCAGCTGGAAGCTTCCTTTGTGTCTTTACTGGAGGCAATTACAGGATTTCATGTCTGTAATTGCTAAATAGGGCATTTTTACACATGCGTAAAGCTACAACAAATATACAATATTTAAAAATACAATATGAAAAAAATACTGAGAAAGAGACAAGAATCACAAATAAATGTGCTTGTATTACAAAAGCTTGGGCAATGTGCTGCAGCGAATAATTCAGGTTTCTGTATCTACTGAGAAAATTATGGGGAACTGAAAAATAAAAGGCATGCATAATCTAGTTACAGCTGACTTAGTCTGCAATGTCAATGGCAAAAAGTGTGAAAACTGTAGCAGACTAGCAAGAAATTAGAGACATTCATGAATGGAGCTGATTGCTGATACCCACTGCTGTCTTTGAAAGAAATGTTACTATTTTAGCAGTGGGAAAATTATTTTTCAGTCATGTATAAGGAAGAGGTTGTTGCATTCAGGAAGAATGCAACAAGGGTCATGTTGAAAATGTGGAAACCAAATTCATTTGTTTCTCCTCAGGCAAATCACAGTTTGGGCTGACCAGCTAATTACCCTAACCTTGACCCAGGAGGGGAGTCTGACTTCTCAATAACTTACAGGTGATTCACTCTTTTCCGCTAGTTGAGCTGTGTGTTTCCCCTCCTGAAACTAAAGCAATTCATTTGGATCAAATTATGCATGACAATTTTGGGATGTAAGTTAAGAAATGAATAGGAGCCAAGCTAAACCTATTGCTTTCTAGCAGCACAGACTGAGGTTTCACAGGTGAAAGGGTTTATTTCCCCTCTTTATTATTTTTTCCCTCCAAGATTATCCTTTGCATTTTTGTTTACACAGTTGCTAAGAATTAAGAGAAATTGGGATCACAGATGTTTATTAGAGTGGAGTGATGACATACAACATCCGCACAAATGGTGAGATATGAGATGTGATTCTGAATGCCAAGCAGGTAGTAACTGGGTGTGTGTGTAAATCAGTAAGTATAAAAAAAAGCAGATCTGAGCATTCACCCAGAATGCAAACTGACCCTGAAATGGTAAATGTTAAGTATTTTTAAAATAGTTACACCTGAGAAGCCTGCTTAGTTTCTGCCGACAGCATTAATGAGGGTTCCAAATGAGGGAATCTTGCCTGAGGAAAGAATATTAGTGAGAAACTAAATTAGTCTAGGTAGAACATGGAAAGGTGGAAGACCCCCATTCAAAAAAATAGACTATAGATATTTCAGTTCTCCAAAGAACTCAGTAAGCCTTTTAATTTAATTAATACATTCTACTTATATCTGGTGAATTTTGGCAAAACCAATAACATATCAACAATGCTTTGTCCAATAAATGTTTAGAAATAATTTATTTTCTTGAATTCCTGCTTAATCTGCAAAAGTCTGATGAAATTTATCTAAATACAGAGATTCCAAAATCGTGTTGCAGAAAATCAGAAAACATTTTGTATTTTTACAACAGAAGGTAATTAGTCCTAAT
This sequence comes from Fregata magnificens, assembly GCA_013389945.1. Classification (NCBI taxonomy): domain Eukaryota; kingdom Metazoa; phylum Chordata; class Aves; order Suliformes; family Fregatidae; genus Fregata; species Fregata magnificens. The sequence goes on from WAAD01014656.1 coordinate 12,137, forward strand.
CTTAAAATCTATCATTTTATGATTAGGTGTTGGCTAATACTGAACTAACTGCACAATCAATACAACCCTTTAGGCAAATTCTGGTTTCTTACTATTTCTTGATAGGTGATTTCTTTTGTGTCTAAGAAATTATTAAATTGATTTCATTTTTGTGGTGCATATGTGATGTTTATTTTATAATTATTCATTACAGTAGGTGAAAACATGATTAAAGGAAAAAAATTACTATGATGTCCAGAGATCTGTATATGAATATTTTAGATTGCAAAGTAAATGTGATGACAGGACCTTTTCATCCTGGGAACAAAACATTCCAAGAATGAGAATACTTTTTAAAGGACACCTAAAAACTGCATGACTATTTAGTGTTGTTTTGGTCTACTATCTGATCTTTGCAGTGGCTTATAGCAGTAAGTCTATAGGCTATATCTAAACTTATCTACACACATTTGTTGAAAGACATGGCAGTAACTCTGTTTCATAGTTGGTTTCTATGAGAAACCACTGAAACATTCTTATTCCTTCATTATGCTTCAGGAATTTATACCTATAGTCAGGTTTACTGAAGAACAGAGAGATCTCTTGAATCAATTCACTGTAGAAGTATGATTAAGGCAGAAATTCACATTTTTCCTTGGGCAATTCAGAATAGCATCACAGCTGGGATTTCAGCAGAGAGGCTGGTTCCAAGTCCCTGTCTCTCACAATTGGGTAAAAGTCAAGAAGAACCTCCTCAATTACCTTTGTAAAATAGGATGGTGGTTACACGATTCTTGATTTTCAGTCAGATCTCAATGCATCAACATAACCATAATCAGAATTTTGCATTTTATTAAATTGTCTTTGTGCATTACATTTTATGCTATGTATATTATTTAATTTATTACACGGAGAAAAACCACCATTTGACTAAATCTTTGCTCATAAACAAGTCCGAACTGCTAAAACAGGCTGATGATCTTTGCTTTCTTCTTTTACAGTGAAATAGATCAGGTAAAGGAGCTTTGCACTGTCCTCTTGAAATATCTAAGATCTTATACTTTTTATTTTTTGAAAATCACCCTCCAGGTTCTAATTAGCAAACTTGAGTCTCTTTCGCATTTTCATTGACCTCCTTAAGCCACTTAAATGATTCAACCAAGTAAATGTTCCTTGAATGCTAAGCTACTGTAGACACTGCAACATTTAAGCCTTTAATCTTGTAGATTTAAGATGCAAGGAGGCATGAGGGTAAATTACAAATCTTTTGTTTTGCTGTCTACAGTACTTCCTAGTGATTAGGCAGCACTAGAAGCACTGGATGTCAGTTGTTTTGCATAACTAGGAATCTAGACAAAGTATAACTAAGCCTTTTTAGATTTAAAAAATAAATATTCTAGGTCATAAAATGAACAAGCTCATCTTTGGGCCAGATCCTCAGTTTGTACAGATCAGCATAATGCTAAAGTCAGTTGAACTACATTGATTTACCCAATCTGAGAAGCAATCCCTTCATGAAAAGCTGTATATTCCCATCAGAATGGGCAAATCAATATGGACAAACTAAAATCAGATCTACCTGCAAGTCAAGCCAAATGCAAATTTAAGCTACTGAGACTTAAAAAAACCCCAAACAACAACAAGAAAAAACTGTCTACCCTCTTTGAAACCGCTTTTGATTTTTGAGGATTCTAGATGGAAGCCAGCATGCCAAAATAATATCAGAAATGGTTCTTTTGCAGCTTTGATTCTAACCCAAAAGCAGAACCCTGGAAATATCACAAGAAAGCCTCAGATGCATAGAATGCTTAGAATACAAGTACTGGTTATATATCTTCACAGAAATGAGTGATTCTTTATAGAAAAAGACAAGATATTATCTCTTTAAAAAAGACGGTTTTTTAAGTTCAAGAGCTTCCATTACTCCTTTGTGGAAAAATAAATATAGAAGTTTAAAAAATATATAAGAGTTACAGCCTCAGGTACCAAAAGGGATAGAAGCCTCTGACCCTCATAACAGAAGCAAAGGTCTCTGACCAAATTACTTGGAGTCCCTGATCAGCCTGGAGAGAGTTGGGCAGCTCAGAATGGGGTCCAAAAATATATAACAGTTTACTCAGTGGGGAACTTCCTAACCCAGCTAACAGAGGAACCCAGAGAAGCAGTGGTTGTGCTAAATGGTGAACTCTGTGCTACTGAGAAGCATTTCTGTTCACCAGGCCTTCTCGTTGTACCAGGTATCTTTCTCCTCTCTTTCTAAATGGAACATGAGTCACTGCTTTCCATAAGAGACAGCTGGAGGAGGATCTGTTACTGTGATCCTTTCATTTCACGCTGGAGCATCAGAGACCTCATATAGAATGTGGGAGTCCAGGGCACCAAAACCCAGATCTCACCTCCCACATGAGCGTCCTAATAAGCAGGCTGAAGGCAAAGATGTGGGGAGGAGCACTTTTACTCCCACTCCCTTCTTGGGAAGTTGTTCTGCTTCGTGTCAAAAAAATTCAAGATTCACAGTGCCCAGAAATGAGAGCTTACCTCTCTGGCTTGGGTTTTAGTACCATTCCTCCCACTGCCTCCCACAGACATCTCATTTCCTCCAAGAGGAGTGTGAATATATTTCATAGGGAACATTTTCTGTGATTACTTCACCTCTGCAACAACTGCAATCAGCACTCAAGCCGGTGACTTTGACCCAGTGACTCCAGAGTCCTTTACAAGGATGGTGGATGACCCACTTCAAAGCTTAATACCTCATGGTTATGATAATCAGAAGATCTTGAAAAAATTCAGACTTGAACCCAGCTCTCTAAAATTGACATCTAACCTCTGAAATGCTGGATACATGGGGAGAAGAGAGAAATATGTTTTTCTTTCCTGTTCCTCTTTTATGTAACAAATTTGCATACAGACCCTTAGTACAAATACGTCCCATGACTTCTGTCCATCTTATAATTCCCAATATGGTTTAAGCACAAGGTAAGAACCATGTTATTCGGTGTTGTCAGTCTTCCCTTGTCACATTTTGAAGAAAACTTTAAATTTCCCTTGGTGTTTGAATAAAAATTAACTACTGTCACCTGAATCTGTGCACTTGAAGTGCTGTGTGGAAGCTTAGCAGTAGTTTTGAGAATTGCAGTTTTGGAGTCCAACCTCTAAGCCCTGCCAAGGACCCACTATAAGTGCTGCCAGCCACCCTCCAAAGTCCCTGTTCCTCCCATATGACAGGAGCAAGAAGAATTTGGCTTGGAGTGTCAAACCTCTGTGCAAATGAAAGTCTGCAGTGTCTTTCTGGAGTATCTAATTCCAATAGACTAAGAAAAATGAGACTGGCCTTTTCTGTTGGCTGTCTTGTTTTTAAGCAATGCTGCAATGATTCCTTGCCATTCCCTTAATTTAGTTCTTTTCATTCAAATAACTGATAATACCAACTGTATCTAGCTGGAGTAAAGCCAATCCAGAATCATTGCCAAAATTTCCCCACCAGTGTTTTTCTGATCAGAATACTGTAAAGAGCTTCTTCATACATAAAAGAACAAACAACATGTAAGAGAAAGTAATATGCTATAGCTACGTCTTTCTTGCACTCACCATTCCCATCAAAGAATTTCTCAGGAAACCAGTTTGTTAGAAATTGTTAAAACAGAGCTGGGACTGATCATTTCAAATAAATACATAGCTTGTTTACTGAAGAATCTGTGACTGAGACCTGCTAACAGCAGTTTATGTAGACATGCAAACAGCCTTGACTTTAATTTCACTCTGGAGGCACAGGCAGTCTTCAAACCTCTGCAAACAAGAAGCTGTGAAGTATCTTCTCATCAGATCAATACTGAAAATGTGATACAAATCAGTGTGAGCTATATAATTTCAGAAATAGATACTGCCCTGACCTCAAGTGCATATTGGTCTTGTATAATGGGATATTATGTCCTTTAATTACTTTGCAGTGTGCAAGCTTATAACATTATTTACTTAAAACAACACTTTCCTATTTATTCAGCCTTAAAGTACATTTATCTTTGTGCATTAAAATTGTGCATGGGACAAACCCAATATTTTTATGCAAAGCTTATAGAATTCTCTTTTGGGTTTTTTTAATACTTTTTATTTTTTATCTTGTAATACACGAAGCAGTTCAAGCCTTTATGATGAAAACACTAGAGGTAAATTCAGGTATTTATTTTAGTGACTTGCCCTTTAAATTTTCTCTTATGTAGTACATTTTCAATCAAGACATCTGGCAGACACCTTTGGGGCCTGGTAGGTATGAAAGTGTTCAAGTTTACAAAACTGAGAATGCCAGAAAGCAGTTTATCTACCTCTTGATAATTGTTCAACCACCAATCAGACCATGTCCTTGATTCACACCATTTTATCATACTTAGCCAGACTCAGAGCTTTTTTCATTTTCTTTCTTTCCTCTTCTATAGTTTTTTCCCTTTTTTTTGTTTTTCTGGCTTCCCATCTGATAAAAAGGTAAATAGGACCTGAAGTCTTAACACAACTTTTAACCCTTTCTCTGTTGTTGGTTTTCTCAACATATATGTCTGTGGAGTGGATGCACCTTTTGAGTGCAAAAAAATGTGAGTAATCCCTTTTTGGTTTTTTACATCAGTCAGTGACTTACTAGGTACTCCTGCCCGGACTGTATTATACAAACTGCCCTTGGGACTCTGCAAAGATGGCTGTAAGACCACGTGAAAATGAAAGGCTGTAAAAAAATAATGATCTTCTTAAAAAATTAGGAATGGAATAAGGTGCAGAAACTCTCTCTCCACAGCTACAAGACCCTAATGTAGCAAAGCACTCATGCCTAAAAATATCTCAGTGTCTGCAATGAAACAATGGCCTTTGCTGTTAGATGTGGGTCTCTGCAGTGTGTTATGTGGTGGGAAATCAGCCATCCATTACATGTAAGAAATCACATTATTTGTTTGGGGGGTGGCAAAAGGAAGAAAAAGTCAGATCTGCATTCTCAGGAAAAAAGCAATTCTATCAACACAATGTGCAATTAATACCAGCTCAGAGAACTAATTGGGTGCACAGAAATATCTATCTCAGACGCAGAAGTTACATCAGTGTTATTTTATCTGAAACAGCTAAAATTTCTTCTCAGCAGCTCCTGTGATGTTAGCACATTTGGTTGGGAAAGATTTATTCAAACATATCAACATGAAATTTTGTCATTACATACATAAAAGCAGTATTTTCATGGTTATGTTAACACATAAGTATGCTGAATATCCAGATGATGTTACTGTTGTATTCTTATGACAAATATTAGAGTAATGCCATTCAAACCACTGTCTAAAATGTAATCTTCTACATAATAGAATGGGATAAAATCTGAGTTATTGGGAGATGGTAGTGAGGTTCTAGTTGTCAGGTTTTGATTAATGTACCTTTATCAATATATTAAACACATTCTGTAGTATTTGCTGTGAGAAGGATGTTGGAAGAAAATGAAATGATCAACCAGATTTAAAAAGAACAACTGATCAAGACTTTTTTTGTATTCTATAATGCACATGTGATACCACTTCACAGAATCACAGAATCACAGACTGGTTGGGGTTGGAAGGGACCTCTGGAGATCACCTTGTCCAACCCCCCTCCATGAGCAGGTACACCTAGAGCAGGTCGCACATGACTGCGTCCAGGCGGGTTTTGAGTATTTCCAGAGAAGGAGATTCCACAACCTCTCTGGGCAGCCTGTTCCAATGCTCTGTCACCCTCACAGTAAAGAAGTTTTTTCCAATTCATGCCCATTGTCCCTTGTCCCGTCATTGGGCACCACTGAAAAGAGCCTGGCCCCATCCTCTTGGCACCCACCCTTCAGATATTTATAAGCACTGACAAGATCCCCCCTCAGTCTTCTCTTCTCCAGGCTGAACAGACCCAGGTCTCTCAGCCTTTCCTCATAAGAGAGGTGCTCCAGCCCCCTGATCATCTTTGTGGCTCTCCGCTGGACTTGCTCCAGCAGTTCCCTGTCCTTGAACTGGGGAGCCCAGAACTGGACACTGTACTCCAGATGTGGCCTCACCAGGGCGGAGTAGAGGGGGAGGATAACCTCCGTTGACCTGCTGGCCACGCTCCTTTTGATGCACCCCAGGATACCCAGGAATACCAAAACTGTGATACTATAACAATATAGACTTTGGTGAAAGTCACCAATCTAAGCACCACCGTCCCAGGCAAATTTGCCCAGTCCAAAACAGTGAGAGTACTTTTCCTGCTACACAAAATATTAGACTGAAAGGAAGTCAGGTTTATAGCATGACTCTGCTTTCCGTGTATCCAGACATTTGGGGATGAGCTAAAGGTAATGCTTGATTTTTTATTCTTTGTGGTAAGCAAGCTGTTAGACAAAGCAAAAAGTCAAGCACCTCAAGATGCTATCTCAGTCATAACCTCAGGCTCTAGCTTAACCCAGACACACCAATTTTGACAAGTTGAGACACAGACGTGGGCATGAATCAAATGGAAGGAGTAACTTAAGAACTAAATCTGCCTTTTAGGTAGATAAAGAAATGAACTTTCCTTTAATACAGTGAATCATTCTAAAGGATCCTTTGGTCTTTTTAAAAAGAGAGAAAATGGTTGCCAGTGGTCTTACTGCAGGTAAAAGAACCAACTACAGCCTTCAGCCAGGTAATGGGGAATCGTTCACCAGATCTCCACCACTTCCGCTGGTTCCTGGACTCACTTTTCCAGGCATGGAGTCCCAAATGTTCCATTGTTCTCTGAACAACTTGATCAGTCCAGGGAACATTAAACCGGTCTGAGCCCCACAAAACTAATGATAAACTTAATGTAGGCCTGATTCTATAGTATCTTCTCCTATTTCAGCTGTCTCTCTACCTCTTTCTTCTTTTTTCAAAGTGCAATCTCATACACAGTTAAAAAACACTGAACCTGATTTTACAATAATCTTTATTTCTTTGATCTTTGGTTTCTTAGGAAAAGGGATTGGAAATTATCATATATAGCATACAGTGGAATTATTTTTGTCTGTTGAAGAGTGAAAATTAAGAAATAAATGGGAAGAAATGTATGTAAGAAGAGTAGCATGTAAGAAATATCTGACATGAATTAATGTTGACTTTTCACATATCTGCCTCTTCTGTTGACTGACTTATTTACAGGAAATAAGGGTCATATTTTTAAAGTGTTGATATATGTAAATCTGTAGGTGGATATGTGAAACTAGAACTGCAAAAGGACTTGGGCTTTTAGAACTGGAATCAGTAAAGACATAAGCATTTTGATCTGGAGCAGATTCATGCATTAAGTTTTCCTGGGAAATTCTGCTTCTGAACTTGCTTAGTGGTGCTTCAGTATCAACAGAGCTGAGTTTAACTCTGCTCATCTAAGACGCTGCTAAGAATCTAACTCACTCCAAAATCCCACAAAGATTCTTAAAAGAAGTCTTTTTCTGGTTATCTCACTTAAGTTCCTCAAGCCAACATACATATCAATATATCATGTGTTTTTCAAAAAACGATTCTGCTTCTAGGCAAAAGGGAACAATTGCCATTAGATTATCTTAGTTTGGAGCCACGTGTCAAATTCTTGGCTGTCTTTCACCTTGCTTCCCCCACATTTGTCAGCAAAGCTGAGACCATAAGCACACCATTCTTCTAATGAATCAAAATTATCTGGATAAGAAAAAAAAAAAAAATCATTAAGAAAGGGTTTGTGAAAGTATTCAAGTTAACCCAAATCTTCTTAGAATCATAGAATCATAGAATCATTAAGGTTGGAAAAGACCTCTAAGATCATCAAGTCCAACCATCAACTAACACCACCATGACTCCTAAACTAGCCCCTGGAGTGCCACGTCCACCTTTTTTGAACGCCTCCAGGGTTGACAACTCCACCACCTCTCTGGGGAGCCTGTTCCAATGCCTAACCACTCTTTTGGTAAAGAAATTCTTCCTGATGTCCAATCTAAACCTCCCCTGACGCAACTTGAGGCCATTGATTCAATGTAGATAAGAAGTGATCACGGGTTTGGCTTTAGTACCAGGTCTGAGTGAGCAGCTACACACTGCAATCAGCTGGAAAGAGCAAGCTGCTCACATGGCATTAAGCGACGTCCTACTTAACGTACCATCTACCATCACTCTCCTTCTGAGACACTGAACAATCCTGTGAACTGCCCAAGGCATAGAGGTGCCAGACTTGACTGTGTACTCCACAACAAGGGGGTCACACAAATGCAGTGCCATCATTGTTCTAGATTCAGATTCAGAAACATATTCAAGTAACTAACTCTCACTGGTTTCCATGGAAGTTACATCCTTACAGATGTAAGTATACAATATAAGTATATGTATAAGTGTATAATAGATGATCACTGCACAAACAGCTGTGTCAACATAAGTGAGAGAATGCTTCCACACTCAAATGGGCACGATGTGCTGGCAGTGGGAAAGACTTTATCACAAAATTCCTGCGTTAGCCTGTCAGGAGTTTTTTTGTACACAGATCTTCTCTTTGGTACAAGTGAAACACAATGCTTAAGATCTGAAGCCCTAGGTAGATTTTTCAGGCATTATTAAAATGAAAGCTTACTGAAACAAAGGAAAATTTTAGCCAGGCTGTGCAGAACAAAGAAGCTGAATATTTCAATTTAAAAAAAAGCGGAATATTTCTGATACATAGATATCATATGAACATATTTACTTTAAAAATGCTCTAAATCTTCCAGACAGAAGTAGTAGTAGTAGTAATAATAATAATAATAATAATAATAATAATAATAATAAGCAATTGAGGGGTCCTCTCTAGGCAAAAGAAACACCAAATATAAATACTAGATTAAAAAGGCATTTTTATGAAAATAGATTTTTTCTATATTCTCACTTTTATATAATATTTTGACCATCAATAATGATTAAACAAGTATTTCTTTTATAGATAATAACTGGTTTTCCAACAACGTCAGGTATTTTGATCAAAGTAAAAGGTGAAATTACCATTACCAATAAGGTAAATCATTTGGTTCCTGAAGCTTTGGTCATATTAACTACAGGATCAATTTGAAAGGTGGCTGAATTATCTATTATAAGTATGATAGCATATTTCATCTTGAAAGAATTAAAATCTTTTATATTCTTTGTAACAGGTATTACTTCTCTTACAACTAGAATGTGTCAAGTGTAAAAAACTGAAAAAACGAAAAACATAAACATTATACAGAATGGGACCAAGTTATAACGGTTGAGTGAAAAATTACTTTCTGCGAAGAAATTAGACACAGTCCACCCTTCTCCCCAAACCTATGCCAAAATATCTACCGTTTGTTTAAACATCTAAACATAGCTTGTAAGTATATGAATGTGTTACATTTAAAATCCTGTTTAAGCATAAAAAAGGGCACACCTTAGGTATGTACAAGTAAAGCCATGAATTTATTGTTAGTATAATGGAAATCTTAAGTCTAATTAAAGAATGATCATTATACAAAGAATAAAAATGCAGGTAGAATACTTTAGCATCCTTTAGCTGTACTTCTCAAGGCTGCTGTTATTGTACCAGGTCTGTATTTTCCTGCACTACATTGTGTTAGTTGTAAATATCTCATTCTACCTGGAACAACTGCTTGTTACTGCTATCTGTGTAAAGCTGTAGTTGTATCATACAAAGATAAGCAGAATTAAAACAAATTAGATATAGACCACTGGCCAATTAGAGAAATTATTACAGCTAAACCAAGTAAAAGAAAGCTACAAGCATTATGACCTGTTACTAGCAATGGCGACATCATATTACAGGGCTACATGGTTGCTTATGCAATCCAGTAATGTGCTTGTAAAAGCGGCCAACACTGGCAGCTTCAGTGGAAGGTGTAAAAAACCTGAACTAGGAAGATGTGAGATAACTATATTGCCTCTCCTGCAAAGGTTTTATCATTCCCTTAAGTGACATTCATGTTACTTCAAAGACATAGCAACCTTTCATGTTAATATTAGGACCTGTCACATTTCACCAGTACCTCTTTTCCTGAAGTCTTACGTGACTGCAACTCTTGATAGTATCTAACATTTAAAAGTAATTATGCTCTGATCACTCTCACTCAGTCACTTGACTGTGATCAACTCTTGTATTAATTAGTTCCCTGTGCTCTTCTGGTATGCTCTAAAAGTCTGTCTTAAAAGTGCACCAAAATAAGCAAAGCAAAGATACATACATGCTATATATCTATATATAACATGCTCTATGCTTATATGTTATATAACCAGCTCTACCTGGTTTCTGACATGATAGAAATTATAGAAGATAGCACCAATAGGAAATAATTCAGCTGATGCCATTTTATTCTTATGCCTACTGAAAGGCTACAAGGACATTTATACACGAAGAAGCAAATTTACCTTACTTGCTAAAATACACCCAAAAGAGAATGTCAAGCTTAATTGCTGAAATTGATGAAAGAAACAATTCCAATATTAATGTATCAGATTCCTGGAGAAAAATACTTCAGCAAAGTATTTCTTGTAGTTAAGTTATAGAAGTTTTTTTTAATATAACTTTTAGTTCCCTTTTCCCAGAAAACTTAAGCAGTTCTTAATCATTGATTTCTCTCTTGAGATTTTTCTAGTATTTCTCTGTTGATCTTAATATTGAATCTATAATATATGTATAATTTTGTGTTAAGATGCTTGGTAAGGTGAAAATATTGCCATTTTTCTTCTTTAAGTAAAAATTATACAATCTATATGTGCATATAAATATATTTATATAATATGATAAAAATAGAAAGGTATGATATAACCTAGACTTTTGTGCA
>WAAD01014656.1:24283-46413 GCA_013389945.1 Fregata magnificens
CACTAATCACTGTTCTCTACAAAAGGACTCTGGCCCATTGCCTGGAGAACAGCCTGCTTATTTATTTCTACATACTTATTCTGTAATATCCCATAGGCCAAGATCTGTCCCATTTGCAGTTAACAAGGGATTCTCCATCAACATGTCTATACTCTAAATCTTAGCAAAAAGTATAACTCCTTTCATTATTAGAGTTTGAATTGTGGGATAATATGAAAAGCTGAAATCCCAGTAGCTGGAAAGTACTAGAATGGCACAAAAGTCCTATGTCTTCAAGAACAGGTATTTAAGCCTACCAGAAAAGATACTTGGGCATACACACGTTAGATGTTTTGTCTGGAAGAGGAAGATGGAAAACAGTCCAACAAAATTTCTAGTGATAGAGAATCTGGCTGTAGAAATGTAGAACTGTAGAAATGAAATAGTGCTTTGAGATAGCGCTATAGGGAACTATGGAAAAAGTAGAATTACAAACTTTAAATAAAGGTAATATATGTAAAAGCTTCCCCCTATACCTTTGAGTTTTACTAATAACTAGTACAAATACTGATCAGGAGTAGGTGAGAGAACTAATCTGCACAGGCAATGGATTTTTATTTGTTTACATAATTACATAGTACCATTGATATTTCAAATGCTTCAGACCTTGGAAAAGAAAGTTTACACAAGAATTAAATCCTTCTTTTTTGTGGTAGGTAAAGGTCCGATTTAATCTTTGATCATAGTTTTTACACTAGCTGCATCAGTTAAGAAGGATTCTCTAGATTTCATTTTTGCTCTTGGCTGGTCTTAAGGTTATTCAAAACCAGAGTTTTCTGGCATGACAGGTGCTGTAGATTTTTTTTCCTGAAGTTTATTTCATACTACTGGAGGCTCAAAAAGAGACAGGTAGATCTGTTGTTATAGAATTAGTCATTTTTTGGGAGTCAGAGATTATCTGTTACTGTTTCCTGTTTAAAGCATGCATTCTATAGAAAGTGTATTTTTGAATGCTTTAAAAAAAGAAAATAATAGTATTGTGAAGACAGCATAATTAACAATATTTTGGAACAGAATGTAACAAAAAATACATCTTACAAGAAAAACAGCAGGAGGATATCAGGTAAGCAGAATGTAATTATCCATTTTGGAAGATGGCCAGCACATAAAATTTAGAGGCTGTGTCATCCAAATGACAATAACCTGTACTTTTCATTATTTATAAGACAGGTCTGAACTGGTTTTGCATTTCCTGAATCATATGAAATTTTTTTGTTGGTTTTTTTTCCAAAAGAACAAAGCATAGCTTTCTGTAGAATTGTTTCACAATGTGAAATCATGATTGTTTAGGGTTGGGTCTTTCATTACTTTCAGCCTACTGAAATATTTCATTTTGACATTTTTTTTCACCATTTATTACACCAAAAGAATATATGCATTAAAAGGAAAATGTTGTAATCACAAAGTGTTGAAATACTTCTTTTTTTAGATCTTTAAAAATATTGCCAGAGGCATTCAGCATTTGACATATTCCTGTGATTATTTTTCTATAAAAAATGTTGCTTTGGAAAATTTCTGATTAATTCCTATTCATATAAACTGTATTTACACCATTTTAGGTTGCCCGACATCACCAGTTAACATAATTCCAAGTGATTGCAGATATCCACCTGGAATGTCTCTGCCTCTAAACTACTGAATCATACTGATTTAAAGGAAATAATGTTTTCTGTTGTAACACTAATACTTCTTTTTCACTGAAGGTTCCTCTTCTAATCCCAAACTAGCTAAATTATGAAGTTCCACATGAAAAGATCATCGCAAGCTACCTGTTACATTTTAGTTAAAAAAAGCAGACACTGCTGCTGTTCACCTATACAAAATATTTCCCAAGACTCTGAAAATTCATTGATGAGCTCAGCTGTTGCTTTTTTTCCCTCCAGCTGCTAACTTCTCATTAAATTACTGAAATCCATGACAACATTGGGGTGATCTGAGTCATTAGAAGATTTATTTGTCCCACTCTCACTTTGTCAGTGGTGAAGTCTATATGGACATGAGCCTTTGGTAACACAAGGCATCTCATTTAGCTACAGAACCTACTTGATATGGAAAGAAAATGTTATGCTCTCTTGAGTAGGATATCCACTGAACCTGAACCACACCTTTTAAAGTGATTTCAAAGGCAACTGGGAGTACTGAGATAGGCTGATAATTATTTGGGTCAATCATATCACCTCTTTTGAAACCATAGATTTAGCTTCAGCATGCAACTAAGTGTCAGGACGTGAGGGGAGAGCAGGCTGAACATAATTCTGGGTTTGCAAAGCTGCTTCAGCATAGTAAAGCCCGGGTTTTGGAAATAGACAAATCTAGTGGCAAGAGCTGTGATGTGCTTGTATCCTTTGCTGTGGCTGATGCTGTTCTTCGTAACTGCTTCTTCTGCCAATAGCTTTACTCTCCATTTCCTTCTGCTAGCTAGTCATCCAACTCCCCTTTGAAGAAGAAAACAAGCAAAAAAGCAAACAAACAAATAAGAAAGATGTCATCTGGATGCACATCTTCCTAGTTGCTATTTTACATAGACATCCTGCTGGAAAGCACTGGATCTGATGGACTGTAATGTTGTTCAACTGCCCCTGAGCATGCAGGGACAATAATGTATATGCTGTCTTTATTTCCTGTCCTTTCTAGCCTTCCTTTGCTTGTAGTCCATTTTGTGATCTGCAGAATATTTTGCAAAAATGTGTAGCTTTCTGATTCTGGAAAGATCAGAGACAAAAATGACAATCAATTTTACTTGTCTTTTTGTTCAATATACAAACCTTCCTACTTATGCATGATTTAAGTACTAGTTTGCAACTTATGTGGTCATAAGTTTAAGTCTTATAAAGTGTTTCCTGCTGAAATGTCATGCTGGCTAGAATTCAGCAGCAAATAAATATTGCTGTCCTCACTAATTTGAAACAGTGTGAGTTTTAAACCTTTAGCTGCAGGAGATTTATTAAAATTGTGGTTTTCATCACCCTTCCTTCAGTCTATCAAGATAGGTCAAAACTGCAGAAATCATATTTTTCAGAATTATTTCAGTGTTGTAAATTCCATTACTTTAATTCCTGGCTTATAATACAGCATGAGACCAAGAACCCTAAGCTAGAAATAAATGTAGCAGTTATCCATTAAAAGGTTTTAAGCTTGAAGTTAACTAACTGGTCTGATCAAAAATGTCTTTGAGTTTTGACTTTGTAAAAAGCTGACAGATTCTGATGCACAGCTTTGTTCATTGAATTTTGAGTTATCATTGCATTAGTATGATCAATTTCTTTTAAATTGCTGAACATTCTTTGGGGCATATTTAAGAAGGATGTGTGCTTTTGCTGTGTACATGAAGATTTTCTGCACAGAAAATGCACTGTTTTGTTACTTCACAAATTTTTACTGACTTCCTATCAACTCCATCTTTCTTTCATGTATTTACAAATTCTCTATCATGTTCTAGGGCAGTCAAACATTATTCCATGATGGAAGGCATTAATTAATGAAATTATTACTTTTGTTCTAGTAATTTTCAATATTCATTGTTAAACAGATTTATCACTACAACCTTATCACAAACACTTTTTTCCTGTTGAAGAAGTACCTTTGAAGCGCTTATGTGCCACCCATTTATTCAGGCTGTCTATAGATAGCTTGGTCCTACGCAACCAAAATACTTTTAGATAAAATTGTAAGTGTTACAAAAGACAAGGTCAGTGAAAGAGTTCAGAGAACTTCATTGGAGCCTTTTATCACAGATGGAAGAACATTAGCCAGATGTTCTGAGACTTTGAAAAGTCATCACCCAATTTTAAAACCTTTTTTAAAAGAACATGAGGTTTACTCTAAAAGAAGGTACAAATTTTAAAGGACAAAATATCTGTACAACATCCATTCATTTTTTCCTGTTGCCATTATCTGGAGAGGCCCTGAATAAAGGTAGCTTTGACTGGGTAACTGCAACAAGCATATCAGGCAACTTTTAACTAAAGAAGGATCTTCCTTCAATGATATATCAATGAAAGAAGAAGGATGAGGAGTGTTAATGACTATATGTGAGTTTGGATTATCCAGGACAGGGCCGTTCTATTACTCTCCAAATTTAGCTCTCAAAGAGAAAGAAATTAATTCACTGACTGAGTTATGAAGTTCTGTAAAGTAAACATGGGTCTGTTTTATTATGTCATTTGTTTTGTGTCACTAATAATTCCAGTTTATTTTCTACAGCATTACAAGTCCAAGACTTTTTGCAATAATCTCATAAATGCAGTGGTCGAGGTCTCCTGCCACTCGTCTATTTGTGTATAACATTTCCTTAAGTTATTATTTGACATTTTATACCATATGATACCATTGAAAATTGTTAATTTTGCATGATGTTATGATAAAAAAGCTAAGTCAGCTCTAGTAAAACTAAGAGTCAAATAATTTTCAATATAGAGGCAGGTAACGAAGTCTTCATAATTCTTAGCTAGTGCATGATCAAGTGTCATGTAGAAACATAATTTATCCTTCAGGTTTCTGTTCTGTGGTTCATGTTCAGGATGTAAGAAAAATCATGAAAACCTTCTGTCAAGTAATAGCTAAATCACACTTTTGTCCTATTCATCATGATATGTTGCCTTCTCAGAACCTATTTCAGTAGTTTGGAGGCAGCTTTCCCCCCACGCATTTCCTTTTGAAGACCCACTGTATGCAAAATAGGATTCAAGGGACATTTGTTTGTAACATTTCCAACACAGTTTTGCATATGTTTTTCCTTGAAACCATGCACTGGTTTACAATCTAAACATGCATACTCTTTCCCAGGTCTTTATTATATTGCCAATACCCATCTTTTATGTGTCCAAAAATACAAACTTCTGTGGCACAGTATAAACCCATATAATATAAACCCATTTTATCCACTTAAAATTAATTATATCAGCAGAATATCTCTGATATTCAGAAGGTCTCCCATGGCATTCTCCTGGAGAAGCTGGCAGCTCACGGCTTGGATGGGCATACACTTTGCTGGGTAAAAAACTGGCTGGATGGCCGAGCCCAGAGAGTGGTGGTGAAGAGTGAAATCCCGTTGGCGGCCGGTCACGAGCGGTGTTCCCCAGGGCTCAGTTCTGGGGCCATGTCTTGTTTAAGAACTTTATCAATGATCTGGATGAGGGGATTGAGTGCACCCTCAGCAAGTTTGCAGATGGCACCAAGCTGGNCAAGAAGGACAACAGCATCCTGGCTTGTATTAGGAATAGTGTGGCCAGCAGGAGTAGGGAAGTGATTGTGCCCCTGTACTTAGCACTGGTGAGGCCGCACCTCGAGTACTGTGTTCAGTTTTGGGCCCCTCACTACAAGAAGGACACTGAGGTGCTGGAGTGTGTCCAGAGAAGGGCAACGAAGCTGGTGAATGGTTATAGAAAACAAGTCTTATGAGGAGTGGCTGAGAGAACTGGGGCTGTTTAGCTTGGAGAAGAGGAGGCTGAGGGGAGACCTTATCGCTCTCTACAACTACCTGAAAGGAGGTTGTAGTGAAGCAGGTGTTGGACTCTTCTCCCGAGAAACTAGCAATAGGACGAGAGTGAATGGCCTCAAGTTGCGTCAGGGGAGGTTTAGATTGGACATCAGGAAGAATTTCTTTACTGAAAGAGTGGTTAGGCATTGGAACAGGCTCCCCAGAGAGGTGATGGAGTCATCAACCCTGGAGGCGTTCAAAAAAGGTGTAGACGTGGCATTCCAGGGCCTAGTTTAGGAGTCATGGTGGTGTTCGTTGATGGTTGGACTTGGTGATCTTAGAGGTCTTTTCCAACCTTAATGGTTCTATGATTCTATGATTCTATTAATATTTTAAAAGGTGCTCAGGCCATATAAGGTTTCATCTCCAATTGTAAGACGTATAGTGAAATTACATGTTATCAGAATGGTCACTAACAAGTAGAAGTTATAGGTTTTTTTTCTTGAATGCTTCCTCCAAATTATTATATTTCAAGAAGATTTGAATTTTATTCTTTAAATGAGAAATCTGTTTAAAACCATTTATGTCATTCTGCTTACTTATACATATTTATATGCATCCACAGATATATATATGTTTATTCCATTCCAGTAACAAGGATGTTGTTCTTATAAGATATATCCATTGCTAAAACTGAGTAATTATATGCCTTACATATCTAGTCTTTACTGTCAGTGTAGATACCAGACTACAACAGGGAAATGATAAAAAATGATTAAAAAAATTGGAAGGGTAATGACAGAAGATCATAGACGTATATATCCATTAATTTGTGGAAAATGCTGGGTTTGTGGCTCTTAATAGAATACTCTCTTTTTTTAAATTAAAAGAAGGAATTACTCTTTCTTAAATTGAAATGAAATAGTCATCAATATTACCCAAATTTTAAACTCTTGCCTAAAGTCTATTTTAATCAATTAAAAAGCTTGGAAACTTCAGTGGTTTTAGGCTTGATCTCTGCAAGTAAAATCTTTTAAAGCATTAATTTCAGAACTTCTACATTTTTGTTGGAATATTAAGGAAGAAAACTGATTAGACACCTTCTTTGAGAGGCCTACTCGGACATGTGAAGAGAAGGATAATATTAATAGACCTAAGCAGTTAGTTTCATTTCATAACCAAAAGTTAGTTTCATTGAAAAGCCATGTTTTGGCTCTACAAAGACAAAGTCCTTGACTGGGAATTACTTGTTTCAAACTTTCCTTAAAAAAGGCTACTATATGTGAATGGAGACTTTCATGGATGTACCAGCTGGTCTGCAATGTGAAGAAACCTGCATTCGAGTGTTTCTATGGAGACCGATATGAATGAAAACGCTCTCCTGATTCAAGACTTAAAGTGGAGGTGGGATTTCTCCATTCACATTTAATGTCTACAGGGTTAGTCATCTACTTCTGACATAGGATTGTGGATGCCCATTTTAGTAAATGGAAGTCAATACAGACAGTGGAGTCTAAAGTATATAGCCATCTGCTTTGGGATAAATGAATTCCTCTCTCAACTCCATTGATTGCATTGACCTGATCTCTTCAGATTAAAATGTGAATTTAGACAGCTACACAAAGGTAACCAGTGTTCTGTAAAGACCAGAGGCCCAGTTCAGCCCAGTCTACTTTGGAGTGAGCTGAATAGCGTTCTGCACATCCCTGACTGCATTGACTTGCACCCCATGAACCACAATGCAAGCTTACATACCTGGTTCACATGCAAACACCTAAATTTAAGTATCTTAACTTCAATATTAATTCCTCTTTGTGGGTTTGATTCATTTCCCCCACAAATGTGCATAATAGTACTTGAGGTGCCCCAGAGGACCCAAATCCAGAAATCTGCACGCATTTGGCAGAAGTGACAAAAGATCGAGGGGAGTCCTCTGTCATTCTGGAACAATAGCTGGAGGTCAGCAGTGGATATTTCTAATGGTACTATACATCCATGTGTGGGCATGAATTCCACATGTCTTAATTTGGAGATGAAACACATCCTTGAACTTAGACAAATTGAATCCCACAGTACATTTCGTATTTCCTAGATTAGTATCTTTTAGTAATGAAACTGGAGAGAAGTACACGAACTGCCACCTCATACACTTTTTTTTTTACAAGCAAATGATAGACATGACATTTGTTTGAAAGAAAAATAAAAGCAAATTCTGAAATATCAAAAGTTGTCCTGAAACAGATTTTTCTTTCTCTGTTCTGTTCTAGCTAGAAGGAGGATTCAAGCACAGCAAGCACAGAAGGTTGCTTTGCGCAAAGAAGTATAAAAACAAGGTCTTTGAGTCCAGTATTGGGCTGCTGCTACAATTTATTTTAGTGCGAAAGTTGCTAAACAATAAAGCTGCCAATTTTTCTGCAAGCATTTATTTTACGCTCTCATTATCAGAAAATTTGTCTTTGTTATTTACTTTGAATTGCAGGTGAAAAATTTGGATACAGAAACAGTGGGCAAAAAATATACAAAAATATTCCTGGTTTGTGTTCCTTAACAAACTCTCCACTTCAGTAACTCTTTCAGTCTTTCCTAAAGTGGTATTTCTTCCAGACCTCTGGTGACAGAACTTATTCCTTTGGATTTTTAGACAATGGTGTATTACAAACAGTGATTTTCTTCACATTTGCTCAGAAGTTTTAACTTTGCAGTCATACCATAGTGAATCAGAGTATTTGATTTTCTGCAGCTAAAAATAGGGAAATCAATACCAAAACTGAAATCTTATCAAGGACTTTAGGTTTATCTTTCACTAACTGAATGATTTAAAACCTATTAATTATATCTCTATTCATCCTGTGGCTGTTTCTTAGAGGACAACCTTTGGCAAAAAGAACCTGGTTTTGTTGGACAGCTACAATTTTTTTACATAATTTCAGGTTTCAGGTGATATTAATTAGAAACCTTGATAAGTATTGTCCTTTCATATTTCTGTTTCCCATCTTGGCTGGTTTAGGAAAGTGTAGAATAGGAATATTCACAAACATAGAAAGATTTCTCTAATGTTTACCAGTTTGGTGATCATCACAGGAAAGAGAACTCTGGGTTTTGGGGATTTTTTTTATCTTTTGGTGGTTTTTTTTTGTCTTTGTTGGATCTGCCTCATAGGGAAAAAAAAAGAAAAAAAAAAAAAAGATGCGAACAGTATTAACACCAGGTCTGATTTTGATCTAATTTAGAGCAACATTTACCCAAAATAAAATGTCTTCAACAATGTGAATGAAAACAGAGTATTCTACTATATCTGAACGTAGGTAAGAGCATAGAGATTTCCATCTGTGATGTCTGATTACTGCAGCATGAATTAAAGTTAAATTCCTTTGAAATACTGCGCGCTGCTGACCTTTGGAAAGTTAAGATTGAATATAAATATGAAAATAAACTCCTCATTCAAGTTCACCATTTAGATACAACAGTCTTAAAAACAACAGCAGAACCACCAGTTCAGTTTGTATTTGAGATGAAGGTCTATACTTGGATTGTAGATAGTTTCAATTAGCTGTTAAAATTCAGTGTACATTTTTATGTGTCTCCACATCTCACATCTGCATATGTTAGACAGCAAAGCAAAGCTTGAAAATCACATTTCACCTGCTGTTTTTGTTTTTGAATGACAGAATTACTTAAACAGATTTGTCAGCTGATTTGCAGCAGAGTGATTTGGGACTGTTGTTTTATTCCCTAACCAACCACTCAGCCATTTTCACATCTCTGCATCTCCCTCTGCTACCTTCAAGTGTCTGTGCTTTGCTTCATTTTCTTTCCTGATGGGGATTTCTACACACCTTCACTATCCCGATTCTTGGGAATATATATATTATACTTGTTTGAAGAGCATTACAAAACAGCCCTCACTCTCTTCGTTACTTTTTATATGAATCAAACTCTTAAACTTTTCCCACATATTCTGTTTTCTTGATTTCTGACCAGTGTCACTGCTTTCCTACAGAATCTCTCCAAAAGTCTGACAACATTTTTGCAAAGTTTTTTATTCCCCATCCTATATTTCTTCAGCTGATTATGCTTATTAGATGGAAATCCTTCCACACTTCTTTACTGAAAGGTGCTCTTTTTTTTTCTTTTTTTTTTTTTTAATCAATTTGTCAGGATCATTTAGATTTGAGTCCTGTCTCCAGTGTGCTAGAACGCATACATGCTGATCTTCAGACTGCAAGTTGTCCCCCAGGAATCTCCTTGAATGACTTATCCTTTATGACTTTTCAAAGTAATGAAGCTGGGCTAGAAGAACATGGCACTGACTTCCACCATACAGCAAGATTTACAAGCTCATTAATAGCTGTTTCAGACTGGTGGAACAGTCTCAACAGCAATGGTGGAACATGGCATTAAACAGCTCTCTTACAAAACACACATTTTTGCCTTTTCAGATTTGGTGAATGCTGTTAGGAGTTTTTCGATGGAATGTTATCTTTTCTGTCCCATCCGAGTATTGTATGGGAACAATTTCAATTTTGTTGAGTAACTTTTCTACCAAAGGAAGAAATTGAATGAAATTCAAATTAGCTTCAGAAAGATAAAAACACTTCATTTTCCTAATTAATACAATATGGTTGGGGATTTTTAAGTCTATTGCTTTGGGTTTTGGGTTTTTATGGTACACTCATCTATGACTATAAACACTGGTTTAGTGAAATCACTTCTTCTGAAACAACATATACCGGTTATTAACAATCAAATAACAAAATGTGAATTAAAGTATCTGACACAGTCAAATATATGTTTGTCTTCTAAAGAATGACTCCCTTCACCTGTGTGGGTGTTCAGAAAATATGTTGCAGATGCATTTCATTAGTCTTTTCATCCTTTATTGTTCTGTGCAAACAGATTGTTCAGCCTGATTCATTTGGCAGATACTGAACTCCCAAAGTAAATAGTGTTAGGTATTCAGGCAAGCCAGAGTGTTACAGTTTCAAACTTCACAACGAGGAACTATACAGTCAAAAACAATCAACCGCCTGCCAAAATAACATAAAGGTGCTTTTTTGTCTTAAATGCCTCTTCACTATGCTGTTCAATAAAAACAATTTGTGCTGTCCATGGTGACCTTTATGTGGTATTACACGATTTGCAGAGGAAGTGTGTCTGATCAATAGTTAGTTCTTAGGGATGAGAGCACCTGAAGTCTTGGATTCTTCTTTTGCTGGAATATAAGAATAGTAGATGTAGTAAGGCTGTGCTGTGTGCTGTGGGAACACAGTTTATTGTAAATTAATTGGTGATTTGTTTAGAAACCTGTCCTTATTGTTCTGAATACATGGTTAATCAGGACAATTTATAAATAAACAAATTTAGCCTATGTTTTGGGTGTTTTTTAACTAATGGTATTTATGATTAATTACCAAAACCGTATCACCAGTTTGAGAGAGTTATTGACTGTGAGAAAAAAACCCAAAAAGGTGCAGGTGTATTTCTTCAATCTCAACTACATTTCTGTCAAGTTTCAAGATTTTATATTGTAGAAATGTTGCTGTAATAAATTGGTTCATTTTAATCTACTCGTTCTGATGAGGTAAGGACTTAGATGCAATACTGTAATGTCAGTGATATAAAGCCTATTTTGAATTCAACTCTTAACCTCATAGAGATTTTATAGAAGATCTCTCACTTTCCCTAAAATTACCCAGTAGAACTTTTTCACAAGATGAGTTTACTAATGGCAGATCCTAAAAATTGGACCTTAACACTGACTTTGAGAAAAATTCTCTTTCTACAACACAATAAAGATAATCCCAGTGTCTACTTAGCTCATTGAAGAACAAATCCATAATCACTTAAAGCCATGTTAACTCTCCTTTACTCTGGTATTTGGCTTTATTCACTGGAATGATTTAAGAGGTAAAACAGAGATTTCATTTAATACAATAGGAAATATTTCAAAGTTAAAACAAAAGTAAAACCATTGTTCTTAGTAGTATTCATATAATAATCCCTCCAATTCCACTATTTGGAAACTTCTGGATTTCCTCACATGTGAGGATGTGGATCAACTTATCTATGCATTCACTGCTACCCTACTGAATACTTTATGTTTTCATTCTCTGGGCTAACAAAAAAATGTTCCAGTTTGTCTCAAATAAGGAATTTTTTTTTGAAGGGGAAGCACAACCCTGCTGTGTACTGCAATTTTTGCTGCCTTCCTGTTTTCTTCTAATACCAGTGAGACTTGAGCCACATTTTCATCTACCCATGCATTAGAAATCTAGTCATTACATATCATCTAATCAGTCTCTAGCTATGTTCCTATGAAGTTCGGCAATAAAAGTAACTCCTTAATCTGACGCAGTTAAAAAAATCTAAGAGAAAATGCATAACAGCAGGCAATAAGTGGTTGGCATTTGAGGAATTCAGATGTGGAATTATTATAGATTATATTAATTTAAACAAAAATCAATTTTTCTCTCTCTTACAAAACTTTGAGAAAGTTTTCTTTTAATGCTGTATAAATTGTTCATTTAAATCTGGCTATAAGAAGAAATCTTTGTGAACGTTTTTGTGAAGAAATTCCTTTATAGAAATAAAAAGAAGGCAGATCTTTTCATTAAAAAAACCCAAACCAAACCAAAAAAACCCACACCACCACCAACAAAAACCCCCAACATAAAGAATTAAAGAATTAAACTAAAAAAATAAACCTTGAAGGTAATTGTACTGTAAGCTTTATGGTGGCATTTCTAGGAGGATGGAGAGGGAAAAAGATAGGAAAAAAAAGAACTATCAAATAAATACCTGAAAAGGAATTATCAAACAAATATTTGATCATTTCAGGGAGAATAAAGGTCACTACTATCATGGCTAAACAGCAAAGATTTGATATTGGAAACTTCAAAAATCCTATTTTATTAGAAGTACGTCTTTTTCTATATTGTATTATTCCTTTGGGCAAAGTTTCAATGATAATAGAAAAAAATGCATGGGACCAAGAGAAAGGTAAAACATATGATGTTCATATTGTCTGCAGCCTTTTTACTTTCTCCCTCATTTAAGCTTTAAAGGAAGAGCATATATCAAAATGCACTTGCCTGTAGCAACAAACTGGGTAACAGTGCATCTACTGTCCATAGCATCCTTTCCACTCGCTGATTCTGTTGGCTAAGCGGATCAGAATCAGCCATTAAAAATATACCTGTAGATTTTTTGTGCAGAATTTTTCAAGCATTTAAGCAATTTCAACCAACATTCTACAACCATTTAAGATAACCATCATATTTCAGAAGTTGTCACTGAAGCAAAGCAGAATGTGTGATCCTGTTTGATGATATGGTAACAAGACAATTACTCTGATAAGATGGGAACCCCAAGCCCTGAGTCAAAATTACTCAGCCTTCATCTTCCAGATTTCTCATCAATTTTTATCCTACTTCATGTTTTCAGCTTGATCTCAACTACCAGAGCAATTCATTTCTATAGTTTGTTTTTCCTTTCAAACACAATTCAGATAAGAGTAGAAGTCTGAGAGTAAGCAGGAAGTATAAACTACTATTTACCAAAGAACTTCACAAAAGATTAACCTGTGTTTTAAATCCAGAAAGGAAATGGAAGTTGGGTCTCACTGTGTCTGAAGTTGCACATAGAGCTTCATTGATTAGTATATATATAAAATGTTGAGGCAAAATCTTGACTCTTCACATTCAGCAAGGTATCTCACCTTTAATTTCTCCACTTTCCTATCTGAAAAAGAAAATGATGCTGCCTCCTTCTTTGTGTACTGCTTTGAAATCTGCTGAAGAAAACTATCATTCTAAATCCTGCAGAGTAACTTACGTTATATTACAAAATACACAGTAAAAAGCAGAAAGTTGGCTGAAGTATTTTCTTGCTGATACTTAAGATATGTACCTGCACTAAACAATTTCTAGTATGTGAGCGCAGTAGCATGCCTTAGGGAACCCTGCTGTTTCATTTCTTAATGTTACTGTTCCTGTTACAGTAAAGATGCTGCCAAATATACCTGTATTCTCAAAAATCTCTTATATTTTCTTTTATATATGTCCTAATCTTCTATTAAGCTGTACATGTAATACATAGAGTTACTGCAAATGACTGAAATTTGAAATACTTCAGCTAATGAAATACATTGGTAGCTACAGTATTTACATTATCACTTAGTGACCTCTCACTTGCTTAGCTTTTCAGAACTTTACATTTCCAAACTTTTTAACTGTCCTAGAAACTATAACAGGTTTGTAATGAGAAAGACCCTTAAGGGGAGAAGAACAGAATCTCAGCCCTCTTGAAACTCAGCAATATTAAATTTCACTGCTGTCTTTTGAGAAAGTGCTTATTTCCAGACATAAACATTTGATATACACAGATGGTAATGTACTTGCTTTTCAATGAAAGAGAAAACATAGAATTCCTGGTAAGGACAGTTGCTTTGTTGTCAGTAACTGATAAAAATAAGTTTTCATTTGTTTGCAGGTTCTTTAAGGGGAGGTTGAAATTTTTTGACTCAGCCATGTGCAGGGGGCAATGCCAAGAGGTTCCCAGGGTCTATGAATTTACTGTTGCTGCAGAAAGGACAGAGTTTGTTTCTCCTCTACAGACTCTTGGTGACAACTCAAGCGTATTAATGGAACATGGCCAAAAAATTGTCTCCTTTCTGTCCTTCCCCTCATTCCCATACACAACTGCTTTGTGATGAAAAGGGGAGAGAGAGGAGGAGGAATCATAGAATCACAGAATTGTTTAGGTTGGAAAAGACCTTTGAGTTCATTGAGTTCAACCGTTAACCTAGCACTGCCAAGTCCACCACTAAACCATGTCCCTAAGCACTACATTTACACGTCTTTTAAATACCTCCAGGGATGGTCACTCCACTTCCCTGAGCAGCATGTTCCAATGCCTAACAACCCTTTCCGTGAAGAAATTTTTCCTAATATCCAATATAAACCTCCCCTGATGCAACTTGAGGCCATTTCCTCTTCTCCTATCGCTTGTTACTTGGGAGAAGAGCCCAACACCCGCTTCACTACAACCTCCTTTCAGGTAGTCGTAGAGAGCAATAAGGTCTCCCCTCAACCTCCTCTTCTCCAAGCTAAACAACCACAGTTCCCTCAGATGCTCCTCATAAGACTTGTTCTCTAGACCCTTCACCAGCTTAATTGCTCTTCTTTGGACACACTCCAGCAGCTCGATGTCTTTGTTGTAGTGAGGGGCCCAAAACTGAACACAGCATTTGAGGTGTGGCCTCACCAGTGCCAAGTACAGGGGCATGATCACCTCCGTAGTCCTGCTGGCCACGCTGTTCCTGATGCAAGCCAGGATGCTGTTGGCCTTCTTGGCCACCTGGGCATACTGCCAGCTCATATTCAGCAAGAAGAAGAGGAACAGGAGGGCAGTCACTGGTGTCTCCCTTCATGCATCTGAACTCAAAAGCAAACAGTTTTTGAGACATCAATATAAGCATAGAGTTGTATTTCCACATCACAGGCATATAAGGAACATTTCTGTCTCAGTAGGTGTGAAAGTGTTGCAAACTGCTAATTTGCACAGCTAACAACATGCCCTCTGGACCAGGCAATGCTAATGGGGAAGGAAGCACTTTTATTACTGTCCGATTCCTCATGTCCAGGCCTGTTGCTTTCATGCTTAAGAACAAAACTCTAGTGGCGGAGGTTCTGACAAAATCTCCTTCACAGATATGTAACTAGAATATTCCCACATGTCTTCTCAGTATTATGACTTTATCAGAAATATTGTATTTAAAGGTTTGTTAGTAGAGACCACAACAGTGGGGATGGACAGAGCTCATTTAGATCATTTAAAGATGAAGCTTGGATGATGGTTTTCTAAGCCAGATGCAATTTATTTTATATTCTTTTAACTATATATACATATAATTTAAACAAATTTATTTCCACTGAGAGGAGCTATCTGAGAGTGCTGATGATGGAAAACCCCGCAGTTAGGAAGAGATACAGCCTACACTGTTGTCTTTTCTTGCTGTGCTCCTGCCAATGTGCCTCAGCAATTTCTGAGCTGGGAAGATATTCTGATGTCTATATCAGTCTGCTCACATCCTCATCAATGAAAAAAGAGGGTGAGAATGTCCATTGAATGCTTGACTGAACCAAACATCTAATTCCACATGTAGTTCAGAATTAATTATTTTGAGAAGAATGTTCATCTCTGACTACAGTCATCATAAATAACAGACTTTCCTGTTACAGCCCATCATTAGCCACTCATTGAAGTGTATCTATATCACAAAGGCTTATGTTCGGCTCCCAGATGAAGCTGAAGGCCATTGTAGAGAAACATAGTAAGATACCAGTTTTCTACTAATATCTTCCATTATAAGTAAAAAAAAAAAAATTAGCAAATGATAGGATAAAAGAAAAAAATAGTGGTTTATATTACAGATGGATGTAAAAAATTACAACTAAGGACTGACCCCACAATTACTTGACTCTTGCTATGACGCTCTGTCACAAAACTACTAAGATTTTAGCTGTGTCATCTAGTTGGACCTTTGAAAATACAGATTCAAAAGACAGCCAAACATTAAGCATCCCTCATAATAAAAGTAAATAGATGAACAGAAGCAGTTAGCCCAGTGGACTTAGACTGAATCTGAATATATGAGTATTTGAATCTGCTTTTCAGATGGGAAAAAAACCCCAAAACAAAAAAGGGCGCACAGAACTATATATGAAATTAACAGGATCTTCCCTCCTCTGTTTAAAAGGAAAGGTAGAATGTTATGGCTAAAAGAGATTAATTCAGACTGGATTTTGGTCAAATGTCTGAAATGAAATTTTACCAGATTTTAGTTTGGATATGGAACTATTTATAAAACATCAAAGTAGTCTTTAATATTGCTTGTTTTCCTCTTTTTTTAGGGTAAAAAAAAAGCTTGATGTTTTATGGTCTGATGTAAATTTTGTAAAGGTTTTTGGGGAGATTATACTTATACTGGAGTAACCGTTACCTGTGTATTTGATTATTCATGTTATTACTTTCAAATTTAACATCAAGGAACTGAAAGCTGGGATTGCGCTTACATTATCCTCTTATTTGCAGTATGGGATTTCAAGAGGATCCTTTAGTTATTTTCCTGTATCAGAACACCTTTTTTGTTTGGATGCATTGTTTGTACTTCTGTGACAGCGCTTTTATGGGCCTCACCTACAGTTCCATATTGCAATATTGGCCTTGAGTGGGAAAAAGCCATATATTATTCTTGATCTTTTGTGTATGTACTTATCATAGAGCAGATAATCTGTGAGAGAAACAAAGAGCCAGTCGTGACAAAAGATAAATTTCAACAAGTCCCAGTAAACTCAGTGGTAGCTGTTATTCTTCTTAAGAGGCTCCAATGTGCCTATAATGCCTGAACAAGGTGAAGATTTTGTCACTGCAGAGGGCCTACATACCCTGTAGTGTAATTGTCTGATCTCTGTAAGTCACTTGGTATTCTCAGGGTGAAATGAAATGTGCCATTACATTGTATTCTAAGCAAAGATATCATAAATCTGCTAATTTTTATATGAATTGTGGAAGCAAAAGAGGTTTCTTCTACTGGGGCAGACACTGCAGAAGAATCACTTACAGATTCCACAGTTTCACCCTTCTTTAGGTTTTTGGTTTTTTTGGAGGAAGCTGTCATCACCACAGGTGAAATATCAGCAAGGTACAGCTCTACCCACAAAGCGGCAGTGGCACTGAGTAACCTTCTGAATATCAGATAGCAGCTTCTAAAAACGGAACTCTGAGGCATTGCTCCAAAATTTCTTAAGCCTGATCAGAATGGAATATGAATGAAAGTCCTACAAATAAATGTGATTGTACTATAGCACTTGACATTTTTTACCCTCTTTTCTTTGTAATAACAAAGCCTGCATCCATGGTTAAAAACAATTTTATTAGTATCAGCCAGGACATATTCCCCAGCAGAACCTGCAGAGTGACTGTGGTTTCCATGCAGAGGGAACATCACATACCATGACTTTATAAAAAATTGCCAGTATTGTTTCCTGCACAAAAAATGGATGTGTATTTATTCTGCTTGGATTGCAGCTGCAACCATTGGATGCAATGATTCAAAATGGATTCTTCCAGCATGTTACATCATATGGACTTTGCATAGCCAATCACGTAAAAAAAGCCGACAGCATCAATCAGCCCAATTTGATAGGAAAGTCAGACTTATTCCAGCCTGTAAAATGCTTAGGACACTTAATATTACAAGTACTGAAATCATACTAACAGAGATCAGGTGATGAGTGAGATTTGCTTCAGAAGTTAATAAAAACAGGATAAGTCTTCTTGACAAATAACCTTCTTTTTCTATTGAAATTACTTTTTTTAATTTTTTCCACTTTTTTTCCAGATTAATTTTTACCTTAGATGTTCACTTGACTTTTAATTCTCATATTTCTCTAAAACACTGTCATTAAATAAAGTATTTCTATAATAATTTTGCTATGGTTGTGAGAAAAGATTTAATTTGAAAAGCCAATGAAAAATCCAACATATTTATTTTAAACATCAACTGAAAACATAACTTTTTTTTCTCATGAAACTATTTTCAACAGCTACAGACAGTACATTTATTCCTTACTTAAATAGGGGAACTTATGAGCTGTTCAAGGTTTTACAAAAGCTTCTGAAAAAATTAAGGTTGAAATTTTTGTCCCATGGAAATAATTGATAAAATTCTACTGTAACATTTGGTCATCCAGTCAGTGGGCTTTGATTCAAAGTGCCAGTGAGCAACAGATAGTGGATGGATAAGTCTCAATGAACAGCTTCCCAATGTGTGGATGCAGCAAAAAGAAGAAATAGTTAGGAGTGATGTGCGAATTTTAAAAATAATATTTTTATGTTTCAATATGTGTATAGTATTCTGCACTGACGCCATTTAATTCTTGCTCTTGTTTGGTCTTATTTCCTTTCTGTCTATTTGTAAACCATGTCCATTATGACAAGTTACAAAACATCCACTAGATTTTAATTATGGTTGCTACAGGTCTAGGTTGGGAATAAACCAGTAGCTGGAGTAGAAAGGTTCTGTGTTCTACTACTAAATGCTCAAGCATGTAACTTGTCCATTTTGCATCTATAATTTAGTTCATTTCATAATATTTCTGCTATTGACAGAATTTTCAGTCAAACTAAACCTTTAATTCAAAGGCAGGTTGGGACTTGTTTCAGTTGTTTGGTTTTTGGCGAATGATGGCCAGGATGTTTTGATCATCCAGCCTAGCTTCAACTTTGTTAAGAGAACGAAAACAGAAAGAATGAGGAAAAAAAATATAACTTGTAGAAACCGATCTTATAAACTTGCAAGCATAAACCCACATGTTAATGAACAGTAAAAATACATTGACTCAAACTCCATAATATTTCAAAACATCAATTGCTTTGGCCTGGGAAAACAGGCATAAAAATCGGAGAAAGTTGACTTCAGCAATTTAACTGAATGTGTGTTGGAACTAATCATGAAAGGGTATTAGAGCTATAAAGAAGTAGCAAGAAGGACAACTACACCTCATCAGAGGTTCAAATACATAACAATATATTTTGATTTGTTATGAGACTAGCGTGGGAAAAGTTATTTAGAAAAACTGAAGTATTAGATCCACATAGCTCATCCTTCTGATTCCAATAAAGCAGCTACTTAAATAATTTTTACTTTGTTTGCTTTATGGAAAGAATAAGAAAGAAAAATATCTGCCACAAATGTTCTGAAATTAAGACACAGTCTTTCCAAATTGCAGTTGCAGGGCTATGGTGTTACTTGAGACACTTAGGTTAATCCGGTAAAATTGTACTAAGACCAGACATCTGTAAGATCAGACTGTATGCATAACAGCCTGGAAGCTCACATGAAATTTTGTCATGCCAAACTGTTGTGTGTAGCTCCAAAAGACTCAATGAAAATTCTTCAAGGACAAATGATTCCACAGATGTTTGTGAACTGATTGAACCTTCAGAAAAGCTGAAAAGGAGGATTTTTCTGAAAGCAATTAGCTATGTTTGCTCCTTCCCACTACCAATGGAGAGCAAAAGAGCTTGAAATTTAGATGTCAACAGCTTCCTGTAAAGTATGAACTTGTCTCCAATGACAAAAGAATATAAGCAGTAGATAGTAAAAGATATAAGATATAAAAGATAGGAAGATATAAAATAAATGATAGGAAAGAAAAATGAGACACAAGAAAACATAAGGAAACAAGTGTTGAAGAAACAGGAACAAGTTCATAAATGTATTCTGCAAATATAATATATACTAGTATCAATATATTTTAGTAATAGAATGTTGAATGAGAATACAAAATACAAATATTGCTTTGTTACAGCATGGATGAAACTCATCTTCACCTACCTTTATGTTCTTTCAACCCACAGAGAATTTATTGCTTTTCTGGACAGAATAGAAAATTTTTCCACCTAGAGTAAAATGTTGTTCTCTGACTGCTAAAGTTACCCATGAAGAGCTGTTTACTTTTCAGAAGACAAACCTACCAGATTCGGAACATTATCCTGTTTGAAAGGAGTTTTACACTCCCAATGCATCCTTCTGCCAAGGACTGTGTACTTCCTTTACAAACAACTCTTTTGTAGGCTTGTCAAAAGATATTTTCCAGGCAACATTGCATTTGCTACTGTAACCTACTGAACAATCCATTCAAATTCCAACCATACACAGAAGAACCAGAAACCTGCACTGGAAGAATAGGAAAGAGATTTTTTTTTCAATTCTTCTATATCCTTTTGGCACAAATAACAATAAGACAACAAATATTGAATTAAAATTGCAAGAGGTTGTGGACTTCTTTTTTTTTTTTTTTTTTTTTTTTCCTCAGAAAGACCAGACTGTAGTTTTCTACTTACATATGGAAATCATTGAAACCTATCTCTAACTTTAGTTGTCTTCAATGTAGTACAGAGCAGAAATTAGACCTTTCCAGAACATTATAACAGAAATTAAGTGTCAGCACTGGTGAGCTATTTAAAAGCATTCCAACACAACATTTTGTTCTTACACACTTAGATGGCTTGTTAACCAGTACGACGACCACATCTTGGAAAAAAAAGAGCTTACTTGGATACATTATATTTATTACAGATCCACAAGCTTTGTGTTGCATTATTATACTTTGGCTTGTGATAGTCCTAGGAGGTGCAAAGCAAATGGGAGTTGGAATTTCATTTAACTGAATTTTCTAAATGGGCCTCTACTGCAGAAGCAGCTGCAGCTAAATAACCTTAGTGACAACCTGCTGTGCAAACACTCTTCAGGAGGCCTGATTCTCATTTAGACTAAGCCCCTTTTCTCTGGCAGTGGTACTGATTAGGAGCCTTTAAGACATGGTAAATATAATTTTAAAGCCACTTTACACAGCCAGAGCAAATCAAGGGGGCTAAGGATAAGTGAAAATTAAGGTCCAAGTATTCTATGACTCTCATCATTTCTCACAGCATCACTGATGATAGAGTAAGCAATTGCTTCTTAAACAAAAAATTATCAAATGTATTTGGTTTATAAAGCTTACTGCAGCAACAAAAATCTAAGAAGGAAAATGAAAGCAAAGTCTGTAGAAAAGTTACAGCAATTTTTCTTTAGACCAGCTGACCTAACTGTAAAACAAATGGAGGATTTTTGGCACAGGAGTTTCATCCCACCCTTCTGTCATCCAGTGATTAGGCCTCTAAGCTCAATTTATAACCATTTAGCATCAAATAGAAAATACCTTCCTTCACCTTGGTAAAAAGCATGTAAAAAATGTATTCAGGAGGGAAAAAATACGAGTAGTACAACTCAACTCTTTCTCAGCCTCTATTTCTTTTCATTGTGCTCTCTTGGTCATGCATCTTCTTATGCACCATGCGTCTTCTTTCACACCTTCGGAGAATTTNCTTTTTCCTGGGTTTTTTTGGGGGTTGGGAGGGATTATTAATCTCCACTGAAGAATGTTAACCAGTTCTTTTAACTAAGCATAGACAACTGATTAGACAACAATCACAGAGATCGCATCTGTTCTATTTCAACAGCTATTGAATTATGAGTAAATACATCTCCTGTTACTTTTTCACAACAAAATAAGATTGTTTACATTCAAAACTGAAAAAAAAATTACTTTACACATTTCTGACACCAGAGAATTGTAGAAGTATATGTTTCAAGATTTGAGAGGAAAATTTTCCCAAGAAATCTGAGAAAATGAGAACAGTTTGAGAGAATTAATGGTCTTTGAGTTTATCATGAAATTAAACAAAACAGAGCAAAACAGAAAAGACCAGAAGAGTGGAAAGCAGAATGAGCTAAAAGATAAGATTGCATTGGTTTGTGAAAGAAATTATTTCCCTTTGCGTCTTTTCAAAAGGAAGATCACAGGATGAGTAATCAGTGTAAATCCAATGCCAGCTGTTTAACTAACTACATCAAAAGCACTAAGGCCTTTACAGTAGAGTCATTTATTCATACCATAACAGTTTTGTTTAGGTCAATTTGCATGAAACTATATTGTTGTCTTGTACAGTGTTTTCTGAGAGACAAAATTGCAGCAAGAGGAAGTAACCAACCAAGACGCTGTTGCATATATCCAAAGCTGTCTATAAGTCAAAACGAGGAAAAAAAGAAGTTTGCTTCCTT
>WAAD01014658.1:2304-25904 GCA_013389945.1 Fregata magnificens
TCCTGGGTGCACATTGTATTTGCACTGCTTGCTGTGTCTCAACTTGTACTTCAGCTGAATCCGAGCTGGGTGAGAACTACTTGCGGTAGGTTGTGTATCACAGGGAAGGAATCTCTAGCATTATGGGGCAAGGAAGCCCTTCCTTTTCCATCACTTACAGATTTAAAAAAAAAAAAAAAAAAATCACTCTGCTATCATCTGGTTTTTGTCTACAAAAGGCAGATGAGAAGTTTAGAATTTATGGGAAAGCTTGTAACAATTCATTTGAGCCAAATCGACAGAAAAAAACCATAATAAATGAAGAGCAGTATTGGGGGGGAAAAAAAGGCTATGAAAGAAAAATTTTCGTATGTTTTTATATCTCAAAATCACACTATCTTCAACCATGAGACTGGTAGGAAAAAGGGTTATTAAGTATTTCAATAAAATACTAGATTGAAAACAATTATATTAAAAACTGAACTATTGTATATAACACAGGTTTGTAGAAGTTAGGAAAAAATATTAAAAGACTTTTGATGTATTCCACCAGGTGTAAATTCTGCATATAGTTTCTGTAGAGGGTCATGAAGAACCCTAACTGGTAGCAGCAAGTAGTGCAATTGTACCTCCCTGTGGATTTTTTCGCAATGAAGGCATACTTTCTACACAGTTGTAATGGTTCTCAATATATGAAGACTTTATACAGAGCTTCATAATACTTTATCTATAATAGAAACTTTTCACACTGTAATCACTCATGAGTGCAGACTAATGACAAGAACCAGGAGTTTTCTGTATTTCTGTGATTGTTGACGTGTCTCATACATAAACAAACATCCTTTCCCACGTAATGCTTTTATCTTCAGGCTTATGAGTATGGGAGAAGCCTAAGGTATCTACTCCTTGTTTCCTCTCAGTAGGATTGTAGATATACTCTGGAGTTTTTGTTAACCATCAGCATTTTTACTGATAGATGATAAATTTTCATTTTTTAAAAATAGCTATCCTACAGTTCCAAATTACTTCTTGTGTAATGTCATTTGCAGATGAATTAAAAATCCAATGGACTTACCATAGAATTTAATATCTGCATGCCAAAGAGTATGTAAGAGCAGATGAAGTACAGCTTGTTAATAAACAGGTTTTTACAAATATTACTGAAAACAGCAATATTTCTCTTGCTTTGTTGAGTGAAAGGTAGAATATCTCCTGAAACAGCTAAAAAGAAATACATTTGGAAATCGTGTATATTGTTTTCGAAAATTATTGTGCAAGATGAGAATTTGCTGCTAATCTTGTTACTGGAGGAGCTCTTGCTGAAAGGAACATTGTAATGTTCTGTAACTTTTTCGTTTTTAAATGTCTGTTTAGCCTCAAATAAATACTGCAGTTAGCTCAGTTGGCTTTTTACATTTTTAGCTCTTTCCACCCCCAACCCAACTGGTTCAAAGTTTCGTTCTTCTCACCAGTCAAGTGCAGTAAGATTAGAGGAAATGTACAGTTTCACTTCAGTCTGATTATAAGTTTTTGCCTTTGTTTTTTTTCTAAGAATAGATGATCTTTGCTTAATAATGTGAACTCTAGCTCTAGTTGCTTAGGTAAAGAGGCAGTGGAAATGCTAATGAAGAGTCTAATGCTCCCCCTTATGTATTTGGACAGTATCCTTAACAAGCACAGTTTGTTTCCTTAAAAGCTAGCAACTTGGAATTCTCTGTACTAAGTACAGAATAATATTCCTAACATACAACTGGTATTAAAAATCCTTTCAAACTTTGGTTTTATTGCCTAATATGCTTTCTGAAAGAAACCAAATAACAAAAAATCATTACTGTGATCTTCCTTTTTCCCTTCTGTTCTCCAAAGGCTGTTTTCCTTTTTATCTAGGCAGGTGTAAATACCTTTTGGATTCCAGACTTTATGCTGAAGATTAAAGGCACTTGTGCAGTATTTGGAATCAGTTAATACAGCAACATTGCTATGGCAGAAAAGACCTGCCACCAAGATGGGACACAATTCATTTCTTCTTTGGTTGGGCTCACTTTTCCTGTGCTCTGGAGCGAGGAAAAGAATCTGGACTTGAATTTTCTGCCTTCTGTCTATTTAGGGAACTTCCCATGTCTCTTCTGCTTCCAATTTTAGCACAAATATTTCCCCAGGTATTTAATCTCTGCAAAACAGATGAGGGATTCCTCCCAAACCTTCAAGCTTATTCTAACACATCTCCTAGCCAGCCTGCTACCTTCCAGCAAAGCATGCATTACATTAGGCACAGATTCAGGATCTCTATCTTAACAACCAAAAAAACCCAACAACAGAAAAAAAACCCCAACCCTCTCAACCTCTGCACGAAGCTTGATCTCCCCCACAAAAAGTTGGTGGGGGGCAGAGAGAAAATTTGGCTCTTTGTTCTAATAAGGTTGAGCCATACTTGTTGGGAAAGAAAGTCTTTCTTTTGTCGGTGTTTTCTTTACGTCACTCCCAAAGAAACCTCTTCATTCATATGTTTACCACCTCTCACTTGTTTACAAGGTGAGGTTTATACTTGCATCAACCTAGATCTGTTCAGGTAGAATTCTGAGTTGCTGGAAGAAAATGTGCTGCCTGCTGATTAAATGACAACTTTCTGTAATGGATAATTCCATTATCAAGCCTCTAAATTCATTTTAAAGGAGCAATATCTGTAACTTATGATACAGCATATTTAATTAAAAACTTTTTCAGTGGAGGACATGGAGTTTTGCTTCTGTCCTCTGAAAAGATCTCCATTTTTTAGCTTCAAGTCATGCGGTGTTCTCCTTCCACCCCCTGCCACTGACCATGAAGAAAACCTTACAGTTGTACGTTAGTGGAAAACAGCCAGTAACANATTTCTTCTTTGGTTGGGCTCACTTTTCCTGTGCTCTGGAGCGAGGAAAAGAATCTGGACTTGAATTTTCTGCCTTCTGTCTATTTAGGGAACTTCCCATGTCTCTTCTGCTTCCAATTTTAGCACAAATATTTCCCCAGGTATTTAATCTCTGCAAAACAGATGAGGGATTCCTCCCAAACCTTCAAGCTTATTCTAACACATCTCCTANTTCCATTATCAAGCCTCTAAATTCATTTTAAAGGAGCAATATCTGTAACTTATGATACAGCATATTTAATTAAAAACTTTTTCAGTGGAGGACATGGAGTTTTGCTTCTGTCCTCTGAAAAGATCTCCATTTTTTAGCTTCAAGTCATGCGGTGTTCTCCTTCCACCCCCTGCCACTGACCATGAAGAAAACCTTACAGTTGTACGTTAGTGGAAAACAGCCAGTAACAAACTGTTTTCCAAAAAGACCAAAGGAACCTTTCTGCCTTTTATGTCCTAAAGTGGTCTGCTTGAGAAGAAGCAGGATTGGCCCTCACCTGAGAGGAGCTGCAGAGAAAGCTTGTTTGAAATACTGAGGCATTAGATCTAGAGGGTCTTCTCCTCCTCCAGCATTCTTGCTACAAATGGTAGGTGGTTTGTGGTTGATACATGGCCATTTCAGTTCTTGAAATGCTCAAGCACTACAGAAACAAGACAATATTGTCCAATTCTTTACTGCAAGCTTTTCTTCATGTTCCTTCGGAAGTGTTTCGATCAAGGTATTTGACAACTCACCTACAGTGGACTGCAGCGTGCTTTTGTATCCTGTATTTGTGGATAGCTGAAGCTTCTTTTGGGCCTGCTATGTGAAAATAAAACAAGTTGCTTCAATGGAAGTAGAACTAACAAAACTTGGTTTCCTACAGTTTTTTTGTGTGTGTTTGGGTTTTTTCCCTCCGTATTCACCTTAATGCTGTATCTCCTCTGAGTTTCTGTCGTCCCTATGCCCAGCTTTCTTCTACATCACCTATGCTGTCCTATTCCCTATGTCCCCACGCCACCATCCTGGCCCACCACATTGTGCCTTCATATTTCCTGATTACCAGTGAGGCTAGAAGTAATACCATGCTGAGGATTTAAGTTACAAATATGTTGATTAGCCAACCGGTAGCCTTAGCGTGACTCTTTACTTTGTGCTACCATGTTCTCCTTAGTAGGATTATTAATTTTGGAACCGTTGGCGTTCATGATACTTAGAGATGTCCTTTGTTCTTTTCTTCCAGCAGCCAGGACTACAGCTTACAGATTCTAGATTTATATGCCTTCCCAGATTGCTTATTGAGTGGCATATATCAAATAAGTTGCTACTTTTCATATCATCTACCAGCTTTACAATACAGAACTATTTAGCAATACTGGCCCAAGGAAGTCATTACTGGATGTTCTCACTCCTGTAGGTATTCTTTATAAAACAAATTTCTACTACATAAAGCAGAAGACATCATCTCATGCAGTTTATGGCACAAACCTTTGTTTATTCATTCACTGCTGAAAGTGTAATATGCAGAGTTCCTAGTCTTATTTTTAATACAGTCCAACACTGAATGCTTAAAAGAAAAGTGGTACTACCAATGAGAACTAGAACTTGGGGATGCTTAACTTTTTTTTTTTTTTTTTTAACATTTGTCACCCATCTTTGCTTCACTGAAGTAGGTTTTGCCCTAGATTCTCTGAAAGAAAATGAGAAAGTTTTTAAACCCTTTTTCTCAAAAATTACTTGAACTAAGAACTTAAACATATGACACTTAAAAACATGGTGATAACATCTTACTATGTAAGGCCTTCCTGTATGCATAGATACATTCTTAGCTATAGCTTATCTTCCCTTTGACAATGACCCTTCAGTACAGCAGCATTAGTACTGAAAGGAGAATACAACACAGGAATGACAGAATGAAGTAAGTCATTTAAAGGGAATGCCTTCTGTTGCAGGTTATCCTGAATGCAGAAGAGATTTCATATTTAAATATCTAACAGATTTTAATTTCTAAATAGATTTAATACTACCGAACAACTCTGCACACCTTTTCTTCTCAGTAGTTGGATTTCAGATCCAGAAATGTTACATGAAATAAATGTTCCCTTGTTTAAATCTGAAGTTGTTTTCTGTAGGAGGAGGCAGGACGGTCAGATTCAGTGGGGTGCCAGCTTAGTAATTTTGTTCAAAGTGCATGGTGAGAATAATCTTTCTCCTAAAATGAAGCACAAGGATAAGTAATAACTTTTTATGCATGATAAGCATCAAAAATATGAGCCTGCTGGTCTTTGCTTTTCATTTTTCTTTACCTTTGTATTTCAGTCAGAGCCTCCTGCAGTGTGCACACAATGTGATCAATAACTCAATAACTTTTTTCATGCAGTAATTATCTCTATGTGGTATTATCTGAACACTGTGTTTCTTTATTACCTAAAAGATGCAGGAGATATTTATATAACCAGCTGATCCCATTTTGGATGAAGCTGCTTCACGACAGCAGGAGAAAGTTTATTTTAAATAGCCTTTTTAACAAATGCTGTATGGAAAGCTTACCAGGCAGTACTTTTTTCCTAAGGTAAAAATTGTTCTAAATACTCTTTTTCACTTAATACTTTATGTTTAAGTAAGCACAAAGTAAATGGAAGTGTCCTGCAAAGTAACAGAGTTTTAAGCAATTATGCTGAGTGTCTTTTAATAAAAAAGCCTATTGAGAAAATAGGTACAACTGTTCTGAAGTTCCTAGATGATGACTGGACTAGTGATTTTTCAGAGTAAAGACATAAACTGTACAAACTCAAAAAATAATGTTCCTATCTGGAACACATTCTCATTTCATTGCCTTCTAATTTTCACAGATTGAGATCTTACAAGAGTCACGAATGATGATTCCAGACTGCCAGCGCAGATTAGAAGTTGCACATGCAGATCTTACCCAACTACTAGTAAGTATAGCACCATAAACCACTGACCAAGAAATGCTTGTTCCTTGATGAACTTGGATAAACATGCTTGTCTGCAGTGCAAGTGCAGCATGTTAGAACTGGATTGAAGGATTACTTTTTATAGGTCCCAAGACTAACATCTTATAACATACCAATATTTCATTTTAGCTAACTGTCTTTGCAGACTTGGTCTTCAGTCTTTGAAAACCATGTGTGTTAGAATATTAGAAGCTGTCTTTAAGGGAATGTATACTCAACATACACTTAAACACTGAACTGCTAGAATGGAATTCTAGAATGGAACTGCTGAATTCCTGTGCTAGTTACATGATCAGAAAAAATAGTTCACCCATGTTAAGTAGTTTTCTAGATAGTGTAGATGTATATAATATGCTTGTAGTGAACTGCAATAGTCAAAATACTTTGCTTACTACTTTTATTATGCTATGGACAAGAAACATGACAGCTGAGTCCTTGCCAAGTACTGCTTATATGATCTATTAGTGAGGTGAGCACCAGTGCCACATTTTTAAGATATGAATACCTGTAGGAATATCTTGTACAAATAGGTTCAGTGAAACTATACTAAGTTTGGAGATCATCATGCTTATTTTAAAAGCTGCCTTCTCATCAAGAATTCAGCCACACATGTAAATACTACTGTGAGGCTAAAAATACATACCCTAAATTAAGCCCCAGACACATTTGATGACTAAAATGCAAATCCCTTCTCAAAGGAAAACTTGAGGTGTCTTATCCTCAGGTAGTATGCCTCTACTGTTTTCCAAAATAAATGCTCAGTACCTGGCAGGATTTAGGGTCCTTTTGTCATTCATTGAGTTATTTGACAGTTAGCTGGTCTAGATTTCAGTGGCATGCAGAAGTGGTGCTATTGATCCATACAGCATGCTGTACAAACTTAAAACAAGGAATGGGGGGAGTTACTATTGTTCTTAAGAATTTGGAAGTCTTCAAGGGTTGCTTTCTGTGCTTAGGTGACATTCAATGCTTTCATTAAAATCAACTGTATAGTAGTATGTTTTTTCAATTGTCAATCTGCTTAAGCTTTTTCCTAACACTACTCTTGTTCTGAGGTCTGTTGTTATTCATTCCAGTTGTGCTGTCCTTGGTTTTAAATATTTAACAGAATAAAATAAAGGTATGCATAGGTCAAATTTACTTACACATGACAGACATTATCCTGGACCTTAAGTAGGATGAAAGAAATTACCTGTACTTTGAGTCATGTAGAACTAGTGTTTTCAATAATGATATGGCCCTCGTTTCATAGAATCACAGAATGGTTTGGTTGGAAGGGACCTTTAAAGGTTCATGTCTTTCCTGTGCTGAGGACTCCAGGGCTGGATGCAGTACTCCAGGTGGGGTCTCACCAGAGCAGAGTAGAGGGGCAAAATCACCTCCCTCGACCTGCTGGCCACACTTGTTTTGGTGCAGCCCAGGATACATTTGGCTTTCTGGGCTGCGAGTGCACACTGCTGGCTCATGTCCAGCTTTTCATCCACCAGGACCCCCAAGTCCTCCACAGGCCTGCTCTCAATCCCTTCATCCCCCAGCCTGTATTGATACTGG
This sequence comes from Fregata magnificens, assembly GCA_013389945.1. Taxonomy (NCBI): domain Eukaryota; kingdom Metazoa; phylum Chordata; class Aves; order Suliformes; family Fregatidae; genus Fregata; species Fregata magnificens. The sequence goes on from WAAD01014658.1 coordinate 9,692, forward strand.
GGGTTGCCCTGGCCCAGGTGCAAGACCTTGCACTTGGCCTTTTTGAACTTCATGAGGTTCACATGGCCCCACTTCTTGAGCTTATCTAGGTCCCTCTGGATAGCATCCCGTCCCTCAGGCACATCAACCACACCACTCAGCTTGGTGCCCTCTGCAAACTTGCTGAGGGTGCACTTGATCCCACTATGTCATTGATGAAGATATTAAACAGTACTGGTCCCAATATGGACCCCTGAGGGACAACACTCATCATTGATCGCCATCTGGACATTGAGCCGTTGACCACTACCCTCTGGATGCAACCATCCAACCAATTCCTTATCCACCAAACAGTCCACCCATCAAATCCCTATCCCTCCAATTTAGAGAGAAGGATGTTGCAGGGGACTACGTCAAAGGCCTTACAGAAGTCCAGACAGATGACATCTGTAGCTCTTCCCTTGTCCACTGATGTAGTCACTCTGTCATAGAAGGCCACTAGGTTGTCAGGCAAGACTTGCCCTCTGTGAAGCCATGCTGGCTGTCTTGAATCACCTCCCCATCCTCCATGTGCCTTAGCATAACTTCTAGGAGGATCTGTTCCATGATCTTCCCAGGCATAAAGGTGAGGCTGACAGGTCAGTAGCTCCCAGGGTCCTCTTTTGCACCCATTTTTAAAAACGGGTGCAATGTTTCCCTTTTTCCAGTCACCGGGGACTTCACCTGACTGCCATGACTTTCCAAATATCATGGAGAGTGGCTTGGCAACTACATCAGCCAATTCCCTCAGGACTCTGGGATGCATCTCATCAGGTCCCACAGACTTATGTATGTTCAGGTTCCTCAGGTGGTCTCGAACCTGATCTTCTTTTACAGTGGGAGGGACTTTGCTCCCCAAGTCCCTGTCTTGCGGTCCATCCACTCAAGAGGTGTGGGAAGAGAGGTTGCCAGTGAAGACTGAGGCAAAAAAAGTTGAGTACCTCAGCCTTCTCCTTGTCTGTTGTTACCAGTTTTTTTCATAGTTACCTTCTTAAATTTAATCGCATGTCAATTATTTGCAAAGTACTCAAAAATTTTTGTTTTAATTCCAGGAAAATGAAAAAGAATTGGAAGAAGCCGAAGAGTATAAAGAAGCACGTTCCATACTGGAGTCAGTGAAGCTGGAAGCCTAGAAGTTTTTCAGTAGTCTCTTTATACGCATTAGCACTGGGTCCATTCCACACTTTAATTTGACTATGGCTCTATTACTATTGTTGACTTGCTAAGGCTCCCTTTATGCAAACTGGCTTTTCTCTAACTGCAAGATGCATCAAATAAAGGATGTTCTGAAACATCTGTGTGTTCCATATTCAGGCAAAATAGAAACATTTCCAGTTCACCTCAGTTACAAAAAGGAAAAATAACCCCAATTTAATGTAAGTGTAATAGTGTAATAGCTAATATACAGAACTTAATCTGAACAATTCAGGCTAAGAAACAGAGTTTAGCTATGTAAGCAATGTGGGGGACCAATAAATACTTGTGAATGAGATAGAATCATAGAATGGTTTGGGTTGGAAGATTCATCTAGTTCCAGTCCCCCTGCCCAGGGCTTTAGAAGCACCTTATATTTGAAATAATTTCAAGCCATTATAGCATAACAATTTTTACTGAAAAAGGAGATGGACTAAATGACCCTTCAAAGTCAACCATCTTTTTTCTATGATGCAATTTATCTGTAATTTTATCAAGTATGTACTCCTTGTTTATCTTTGAGTCCAAGACAGAATTAAGAGCCGATTCCAAATCTTTCTCAGTTTGCCTGGGGTTGTTTTGTAGAGCCCAATTCACACAATTGCCATTGATCAAAATTCTGTTACTTTTTCAAGAAACTGAATTTAGCAGCTGACTAGTATATTGTCCGTTGGATCTGCTAGTAAGAGTTCTGGACTGAATGCTTTTCCTGAAAGCACCTTGGCCTAAATGAGGTGGGTTTTGGGGTTTTTTTTTTTTGAACAAAGCTCAAACCCCAGAAGATGAAAGAGAACGAATGGGTAAGGGAACAATGCTTAATTTGCTTGGAAGAACATTAAAACATTATGTACAAAAGCTGTGGTTCTTTCAGAATAGCTTCTCTAAACAGTAAACAGTAAGCTCTGCTGATGAACAAGAAAGCTTTTTACATTAGTCTTTCTAGTTTGAGAGTGTTGATTAAATGTTCCTTAAAGGCAACACAAAGCACAGTGTACCTTTTGTGTGGTGCTATATTGAATACTCTTAATAAAATTTTTTGTTAATTTGCCTGAGTTTGGGTAAACTAAAGTTTCAGTACCTCTATTTGTGTACCTTAAGCACATTGAAAGTAACAAGTCTACTTCTCCATCACTTTTAAGCACTGCTCTGACAGATTATCAACACCACAAGATTTATGATTGACTGCAGAATAACCTACTTTGGAAGTGACCCCAGACCAGAACTAGACAGTGCTAAGAGGTGAAACCTTTTGTGATACTACGATGGTTTCGTAAGAGTATGTGCACACCTTCTTACTAGCATTGTGTCCTAGGTATGTAACTGCCAAACAGACACTGCCTGGTTTACAGCACAAATGAACTGCTATTGAGGACAACATCTGCCTTTGAATACTCATTTCAGCCAGCTTCTTCTATGGACCTTCATCAGGAAAGGCAGCTGGAGTGGACAAAGCAGATTGCATGTCTTAGCTGACCAGCTGCAGTCACAGTAACAGTAACTCTATGCTTGCAGCCATTGAGTGGAGCATGGTGAATAAATGCTGAGCTGAAAAGGAGGTGTGGGGAGGTATCAAGTCTGCTGGGTAAAGCAGAATTTAAAATAAAAATTACTCTTCTTCAGAAGAAAGAATACACACTTATGGAAAACAAACCCACAGAAAAATGATGCACAGGTGTGGAGTACCACAAGAAGTGCAGGTCAGCATGGAAGCTAAACAGAGGCATCACCTATAGTGGCTGAAGGAAAGCAGCACTGTGGTATAGCTTAAGTTGGCATTTAGAGTTAAAGGTGCATGGGACTGAGTAGCTACCATATAAACCAGACTCCAAGGAAAAGTTTCTTGGTGCAAGTTTCCAGGGTAGAGTGGTTTCTCATGCTTGCCTAATACTTCTCCAAGCTGTTTTCTAGCTCCCTCTGACTGCATCATGAACCAAGATGATACTGTCCCCTATCCATTTCTTCTTCCCTCTTACTAAGTTCTCCAAAAGACTGAGCATGTTCTGTTGTATAGCCAGCCTCACTGATGAAAATCAAGGTATGTTTGTACCTGAAAGGACTTGCTCTCTTCTTGTCTCCAGATGCCTCTGGAAGTGTCTTAACTTCTGAGAGGACAGCAGGATGATACCTGTAAAAACTATTCCAAAAAATTGTGACAAGGCAGCAATAACAAAGGGCTGGCCCCTGAAGGGTGATTGGCAAAGCCATGCAGATAATGCGTTACTCATGCTAGCAGAACAGTTGATCCAGTGATACATTACAGTAGACTGCATTTTTCCAGCAGTGCTCTGAGTGGCCAGATGCAGATTGTTCATGAGTAAGATTATTTTTGCTGACAAAACATTTATCATTTAGACTGGATCCAAGTTCCATAGCAAAGTAAAATACAGAAAATTAAGCATAAGCAGTAATATCGTACTACCCTCCCACATCCCAAACTCAGGAGGCAGTAGCACATCAAGTGATACCATGTTCTCTCTGATTTTAAAAGTTATCTACTCTTTTTGGAGACACATAGGCTGCATTGGCAGATACAAGAGACCATCCCAAAAAAGAAAAATCCTGCGGGCAACATTTTCGACCTCTGTCCTCTTCGAACCTTGTCACTAGCTTTACTGATGCCTTTCAAAGTCTACCTAAGATTGGCGAGCTGTATTTACCTTTTCATATGATTATATGTGATAATTTCTCACTCAGTTTTCATACTGCACTCTTATCATGAATGCATTTTTTGCACCCTGGACAGAGGTACTATCCTTTCAATTATACCTCTCTTGCTGGCAGAATATGTTTAAGAAGTTTCTCAATTATTTGCCAGTTGAACAAAGCATTTGTTTTACTGAGAGGTCATAGCAGAACAGGGGTCCACATTACAGCCTGACTGAAGAAACAAAAGAGGTGATTTGAGAAGAAAAAGGTAGACTGAAAATAACAATTGGGAAGTAAGTTATCCTTGTAAGTTCTATGCCCTTTGCTCTGATCACATGCTTGCTAGCTACTACCTGCTTTTGAGTTTACGCTTGCACCGTTAAGATTCTTGCCCTTTGATTCAGAAGATTTGCAGCATCTGAAATACAACTACAGAACAAACTTGGTACCTTCACCTAGAAACCAATATTTCTTAAGTCCTCAGTTATAGGGTATGATCAAAACTGAAAGTAGTGTCCAAACTCTGTCCTCTAATTTAAACTCCTTCTTTCACGTGAAAAACTTCCACAACAGTCGAGTAATTTCTTACTGGCTAATTTACAGGCCAGTTGCTTTTGGTATGTTACTAAAAATGTTTCAATTAATACAAAGCATTTTCTTACCCAGTGATAATTTCCCAAAGATTCTTCGAAGGTAAGTTTCTTGTATTAATAAAAGTAACCATGATTCTAAAACAATGTTTCTGACAGGTCTCTGATACAAACATCTCCAAATAAAGTCCCTCAAAATAGTCTGCATGAAAAGCAAACCTTGCAATTTATTAGCACCATCTTTTGGGTTGTTGTCTTATGGTGTTTATGTTCTGGGAGCAAGATTCAGGAAAAGAACTTAATTTTCTTCTGAAAAGCACACGTTGTAGTTGAATACTTACGAAGAGGATCCAAGAAACATCCGTGGTTCAGCACGAACCATAGGAAGCACACCATTAAGCCACAAATTCCTTCCTCACCCCTATTCTTCTGGCTCTAATTGCAGTAACTAGGCTGCATCTCTCTCTGGGATTTGCAACCCTGAACTTCTGCTTAGAATCCACTTTCTACATCAGTTATTTCTTCCAAAACACAAGCAGAGGAAACAGCTGCCACTGCATCCTTTTACCCTTTTATTTATTAGCCAAACAGGTACCACTTCCTTGAAATATGGAAATCTGTTCTTATAGTTGGCCACACTACACTAGAGACCAACCAACACCACAAATACGACAACTGAAATTTTATACTCAAAAAAATAATTTTTGGAATTACTTTAGTAGTATGGGGAGCAAAGGAAAGCACAATCTGGTCCAAAAGCACTTGCACAGGGAGCATTACTATGTACAGGTCATTCTTGGCCGTAGCTTACTAGCGTAAAAGTGAAGAGACTGAATAACTTTTTTTTTTTCCAAACAAAATATTGCTCATTGAGTTGAATTAGCTGAATTTCACCAAGATCACACAGCATAGGTTAAAAGGAGATTTATCCATTGAAACAGTTTCAGAAGGGACAGAGTGTGTATCAGATCCAAGCCTCAAGTTAACGTCCAACAGAATAAGCCTGCAGGCACATAATTAGCTACAAAAAAAGGACTATAAGGTACATCTTCAGGCAGGAGGCTCCAACATCCTTTAAGAGGAGGGAAGAGCTAAGTATACATAGATATTTTGGGTTAAATCCATGAAAAGGATAAAGGTGGTACAACATATCCCTTTCAGAAGTCCTGCTAAATGCCTTGGGGTAGGAAAAGGGGACTGACTGCAAAGTGCAGAGCCAATTAGCGCAGTGCCACTGAATCCAAGAGCAAGCATTTCATAAATGTCTAATGCTCATGGATCTGCAGAATATAATGTACCCCATGCTACAAACACTTCCAATACACTCTGTCATATTTTGACTTTCAGGCAAGGGAGAAGTTTGGACTTTCAGAATGGCATTCATGAAAGGCAATAAACTAAGCAAGAAGTTTCTAGCCAGCAGGAAATGTCAAGATTAGGAGCAGGAAAAGAAAAGCTTTATCTGTGTCCTGGTTTCAGCTGGGATAGAGTTAATTTTCTTCCTAGTAGCTGGTATAGTGCTGTGTTTTGGATTTAGTATGAGAATGATGTTGATAACACACTGATGTTTTAGTTGTTGCTGAGCAGTGCTTACACTAGTCAAGGACTTTTTCAGCTTCCCATGCTCTGCCAGGTGCACAAGAAGCTGGGAGGGGAGGGGGCACAGCCAGGACAGCTGACCCAAACTGGCCAAAGGGGTATTGCATACCATATGACATCATGCTCAGTATATAAACCGGGGGAAAACTGGCCAGGGGGACAGCAATAGCTGCTCAGGGACTGGGTAGGCATCAGTCAGCAGGTGGTGAGCAATTGCATTGTGCATCACTTATTTTCTACATTCTTTTATCATTATCATTATTATTATTTTTCCTTCCTTTTCTGTCCTATTAACTGTCTTTATCTCAACCCACAAATCTTGCTTCCCCCCCCATCTCACTGGGGCAGGGGAGTAAGCAAATGGCTGTGTGGTGTTTATCTGCCTACTGGGTTAAACCACGACAATCTGCCATCTAAAAGACCTGTTTTCAAATCCTTTCTGCTTAACCTAAGGCAGAGGCTTGAATCCAGATCTGCCAGTTAAAAACCCCAAAACACACAGACCTGCTCTATTTCCTTAGAATAATGTACTGTTTCGGCAACCCACCTCCCACACCTCTGGTGAAAGCCTTCAACTCTAAGCCGCAGTCAATCTCCCACACTCCTGTAACACTGACTGAACTGGCTCTAAAAGCCCAGATGGAGAGCTCTCCCACAGAATACCTAGCAGCCACAGTACAAAACATTCTCTTGCAGGGGGAACAGCAGGGACAAGGAAAAAAAGGAAAAAAAAAATTCAAGCAAGCAGAGGGGTTCCAATAAAGGAAAATGCTTAACTACTGGGCAATACCTGCCACTCAGTCCTAATAGACTGAGGTCCTCAGAATTACCACATTAGTAGGACAGATGGGTGCACAGCTTCTTATACTGGGTAGTTACCAAGAATTTACTACTAAAATTGAATGGTCTGACCACCCCAGAAGGTGCAGTTCTGTTCAACCGACCTGTATCGCAAAAGGTGAAAGAGGAAGTGTGTGTATTTAATACGTGGGTGACACAAAGCTGTTCAATATCTTGAAGGACAAGATTAGAAATCAAAAGGTTTCTGACAAATTGGAGCAAGTTTAGAAAAAAATGCATTTCAGTAAGAACATACTTAAATAAGAAAAAATGCAAACTTTTACATGGCAAGAGAAATTAGCTGCTGCACAAACGCAGGAAAAGACAAAAACTAGACAGTACCTCTGAAAGAGATGTAAGGGTTTTAGTGAATTATATGCAAACATTAGCCTAACTCACAAGACATGGGCAACAGCCCTTGCACTCTCCTTCATATTAGTAAGGCTTCATCTGGAAGCATTATCACAGCTAGCAGCTACAACTAAAGGAATGAACAAATAGGAGATATTCGGAGGAAAACAGTGAAAACTACCAGAAAGGCTCAAAAACGGTCTCTAAGAAAGCTGGAACAAATCCAGATGTTTTAGCCTGGAGAATACTGAGGGTAGTAATTTTAATAGTCTTCAAGCATATACAAGATTATGGAGGAAAGGAATAAACTTTTGCTTGGCAGAAAGAATAAGACACAATGGGCTTCAGTTACAATGAGAAAAAAGTTGGAAGCGTTCCTCCTTCCTCAGAAAACCACTAAGACAAATGACACTCTGGAACAGATTGCCCAGGGAGGCATTCCTGGAGGTTTTCTCTTGACCATGCAGCTCTGTCACATGTGACACAGGGAGAGCCGATCCTGCGTCATACTTACGCATTAGGGAAAAGCGTCTAAGGTGGATGGAGTAACCATCCTTCCCTCAGCAGCACTTATCCCTTCACTTATCCCCCACTCACACAGAAATGTAAAAAAAGGCCAGATTCATGACACAGCTGAAGTGAACTACTCTGAATACAGTGAAGAGTGGATCCCCAGAGCCCCCTAAAAGACGAGGATTTCAGTGATACATACCAGACCTTTCAGACCATGCACTGCACATTACAATGCAGTGGATTCAAAGAAGCTGAAAATGGTCCTCCTGAACAAAAGGACTAGATTATGATCCAGATGAAGTAATTTTGTCTGGCTTCTCACTTTTTATTCACGTTTCTGAACACCTACCACTAACGCAATGCCAAAAATACCTCAAATTCCCACTTGTCAACGGTGTTTATTTTGTGCACAAGCAACTCATTCAGGCAAAGATAAGAGGCCAGAAGTTTGGACTGAAGCTGAAAACTGAAAGATGGAGCTTGCAAGGTACCAGAAGTGAACCGTAGGGCCTGCTAGAAGAAACTGGGAGGGAAACAGCAAATTCAATGGAAAGTTTCAACCTTAGTACAGTCTCAGAGCAGTAGTACAAGCTTGAGGGAAAGGAGAAGAAAATACGCTGCTTACAGCCTAACCATCTTAACAGCCCTCCTCCCACATGATCTCTCAGGGCACCCACTCTTTATAAGGAGCCAGGACTACACCATGGACAGAAAACACAAAGAACCACCACTTACTGGGTTCTCTTTCATATGCAATCTTGGCTATAATCTGTTATTATATATAACACAGTCCTCATGATAAATCCAAGTGATGGGCTTAGGGCTTCAGAGGAGGTGGCATGAAAGATGTGAAACTGCCACCTTCCTCCAGTTTTCTAGACACATATTCAAGCACAGGGAAAAAAACCAGCACTTTAACTTTGCAGATTACTAGCACATCTTAGGATCCAGCATATTGAGTCAAACATCACTGGAACACACCAAAGTCCAAAATCTAGAACCACTCAGCATAAACACTACCTTTAACAGGAAGAAGGAAAATTTCAACCTTAAAACAGTTTTGTTTCCTTATTGTTCTGAAGTTCCTGTAGATGTTACATTAGGCAGAAGGAAACCCAGTGACACATAGAAAAAGCCTCAATTAGTAAGGTTAACAGAAGCTGAATAGGTTGAAATTGGAGAAATAGCACATTATTTATGTATCAATTACCACTTGCTCCCCCTTTCAACAAAAGGAAATAAAATTTTCTCATCCTTCCTAACAATCCAGAGGCCTCCTCCTGCCCCAGCATAATTAGTGGTAAATTTCACCACAGCTCTCCATAAGCAATCAAAAGGCTACCTAATTAAAAAAGTAATTAGTTTACACAGACAGATGTGAGTGGGTAGATTAGTTTATTAAAATAATATAAAATTCCTCTGGATGGTTTTATAGTGACTTAGCTTCCTGCTGTTTTACAGCTTCTACACATTTCCAAGGGAGTGGGTTAAAATAAAAAAAAACAAATTTAAAAAAGACTCCATTTGCAAGTGAAGATGGTACCTTTCAAAAACAATTGATTGGATATGTCAATTTTATAATTTGTCCTGTTTTCAACACAGAAGATAAACTTCATATTTTTGCATAAAAATCAATGCCTCCACAAAAGGACTAACACATGTTATATTTCATTCTCTTGGGTCATTTACACAATACCTACCCACCAATGTCATCTAGGTGCCAAGCTGAACCAATGCTGAACCTGGAAAAGGAAGGCTTGAGAGCTATCATCCAGCACACTACAGGATTTGTAAGAAGCCAGAGCAGCTCTTGATAGCAGACCCGACCAAGTGCTCTTTCCCACAAGCATCCTGCCACCAGCAAAAGCCAGGGGAAACACACTAGGCAGGAATGCAGTTTTCTCAGGCTGAAGATCAACCCTCGCACTCTGTATGTGCTGACTCCTGCAATGTCCCCAAATGCAGGAAACTCAATTACATCATTGTGGCAGCAGGGAGCTGTATTCTCACTCTCTTGAGCTGGGGGACAGATGGGGGACACAAAAGCCAGTAGCCAATACTCAAGGGAAAAATGTAAGAAACAAGTATAACAGCAATCCTTGATGACAACTAGGAAGCTCTGCCAGGGACATCAGTGAGTTAAGAGACTTCCTCCCTCAAAGGCTTTATCATGGCCAACAGCTACTGATGGACCTCACCTCCATGAATGCACCAAATAGCATTTGTGACCTTCAAAAAAAATTGCAATAAAAACTCAAACCACAAGAGAGCAAGCTGCCTTCTAAACAGTGTTTAAAAAAAAACCACCAAAAAAAAACCCCAAAAACTAAACCGTTACTCTTAGTAGAGCAAATTAAACAGCCGTAAACTTAAGTCCTATACTCCTTTAAATTCAGAAGGTATACATGAAACTGAAGTTTTAAACAGTGATATCAAAAAAGATACAACTACCCATACTGAATTCTTTAAGCGATTTGTTTTTAAAGGATCCACCCCTGCTTTGAGGAATACTGAGTCAACTGGAAATTTCTGGCTAATGCGGACTCATGAGAACCCAAGCCGAAGAGATCTGAAATTCCACATGTATCCTCAGGTGCATTAAATTAAGCTAGTGGGGGGGGAAAGAAGCTTTTTGAGGGATCAAAATGAAGCAATTTTCACAGTGAAGCTAACAAATCTCAGATTACTTGGTCAAACCAATTTTAAATCAGTAACTATCAACATTACCTACACACTGTTCAGCAGCCTACATAAAGTGAGATGGTGAACCTAGTCCATTTCTGAATATTATTGAGCATTTACACAGACAACATCTAAAAGCCATCACATTAGGTCCTCACTGTGCCAGGGGCTGTGTAAATAGAGGAGAACAATAATCCAAACGAGTTTATGGTCTCAATGATCATGTGAACACATGAATGAGGCAAGCAAAAACTTAAAAAAAAAAAAAAAAGAGGCAACCAAGAGTCTTAGCCAGGAGGAAATGATGGTGGCCACACCACCTGGCTACTACTAGAAATCTGTTTCTTTCCACAGACAGGCAGAGCTGATACTGCATTAAACTGGAAGGAGGACAACCAGCGTTCTCACTTGGCTTTCAACTCAAGCCCCTGTGTAACAACAGCTACATGCAAGAAATAAAAAAATGCAGTCTTCCAGGAGCAAAGGACAGGTGGGAGAGCAGAGGTGACAATTAAAATCCTGTAATTTCATATGGCAAATGGGACACTGCTAAACTATGAAGTGTTCCAAGGCAGAGCCATTTCTGTTATCGGTAACAGAGCGGCGAGAAGGGAGAACCCATATCCTAAATATGGGTTTAGGCTCCCCTTCAGAGGAGCCTAGAACTGAGTTCACATGGGAACTAAGCCACCTTCCTATCATTAAACTATTTTCTTATTATTAAAAGGAGTACTGCCAGAGCAATGTCAAGACATATCACAGAAATGAGGCATCAAGGTAAGAAAGGTCAGACAGTTCTGCCAAGACTATGCACGTCCTGTGGATAAACAGAAGATTCCAGTCCTTTCTGCACCAAACACATCACCTTTCAGAAAGGCTCCTATTCATTTTTAATGAAAAACTCAGCTGGAGCTAGACCAATACTCCCTATTTAGACTTCCAAATACCAAACTTTACTCAAAAATTGCAGCATCATCAGCTGTCTATGATCAAGAGCACTTCACAGCTGGCTTAACTTCAAAGAGACATGCTACTCTTCATATAAAGGTCCTTCAGAAAAAGACAATCTACTTTCAAGATTTACTTCTTCCTAATGAAGCTCAAACAGGAAAAATGTAAAAAATTTTGTTCTGTAGCTTCACAGGCAACAGCAAAACTCGCACACTGGCCAGATGCTTGATGAGCCAGACACAGACAAACCGTACTTTGTTTTAGAGCTATTACCAGGCAAAGCACCAGACCACTATTGGGGCTAGGTTACAAACAGCATCAGAGCTTTGATTTGTTGTTCTTTAGCAAATCAATTAGTGTCTCCAACCTTTAGTTCACTTTTCCACAAAAAAAACCCCACACCTAAGCATTTTAAGTTTTGTTCTCCCAGTGGTGATGTCAAGATTATTTCAATTTAGTACTTCTGTCCTCTGGTGAAAGTTAACTGAACAAACTACACTTAACTGAAGAAGCAAGAAATACTTTATTGTTAAAAAGTTTACACTCAAATACACAAGCTTCAGAACTTCTTGATAGTTTTAAGCCAGAACATAATCATCCCAGGATATTTTAAGTATGCAGTATGTTGTATTATAGGTAGTTAATACTGTTAACCAAGCAGAAGCAACTATTCTCTTACAAGAGAAAAATCACATGCATTGCAAGATTGAAAGTACCTTTTTCACGTGTTAATCTCTAGCTGTTTTTTTAAAGTCTTCTGCACTAGAACTCAGGTTGTCAACGGTGGTAAATCTGATTGAAGTGCCCAGGTGGAGAGGGCAGGATGAACAGGGATAAGAGCTGGAGAGCCTATTGACAGGTAGTTAGACTAACTCTGGATGCACAAGAGTTGGGCTCCAGGCAGAGAATGAATCCAAATGCATATCTCAAGCCAAAGAGAGAATCATGCCNCTCTGCCTGTCTAATTCTCCCCCTGCAGAGCTGAAGGAAGACATACTCTGAAGACAGCATAGGAGAGAAGAGCAGTGACAGCTGGGAGCCATCCAAAGTAAAAAAGGCCATTTGCAGGAGGTTTCCTCCCCCAGCATGTCACCATCCCCTATACTAGGCTCTCTCTCCTTCAACCCCTCACTGCTTCATTAGCTGTAAATGATGTGGCTTAGGAAGGAAGCAGAACTTTATTAACGTTCGGAGAGGCCAGCATTGCACATGGAGACTCGATTTGCTGATTACCAGCAACCAAGCCCCACACTGTGTTCTAGCTCCCTCCCCAGTCTGCACACCCCAACATGTTACTTTCTCTCTAGTTCCTCACCCTCAAAGAGTGGAAATGAATAATAACACCATCCTTGCCACCCTTGCCTCCAATGCTAAAAAAGAAAACCCAGTACCTCCAGTCTAAAACCACTCTCACAATGCCAATCTGTGGACCTGCCATCATCAGAGTTTGAAAAGGGCAGTAATTATGACAGAGTTGCTGGACTCACTGAACCAAAAGGCCTCTTTCAGCCCAGTCTTACAAGATGCCACCACTGCCATCATGTTCTCCGTCGNCTGTTTTTTAAAGTCTTCTGCACTAGAACTCAGGTTGTCAACGGTGGTAAATCTGATTGAAGTGCCCAGGTGGAGAGGGCAGGATGAACAGGGATAAGAGCTGGAGAGCCTATTGACAGGTAGTTAGACTAACTCTGGATGCACAAGAGTTGGGCTCCAGGCAGAGAATGAATCCAAATGCATATCTCAAGCCAAAGAGAGAATCATGCCCTGCCTTCCAAAACCTTCCCGAAAAAGCTGCCCGAAAGCACATACGCTGCTAAAAATGGAATCGTGGCAAGATGATCACAAAGGACAGCATGCTTTGCAATCCAGGATAAAGACCTTATAAAAATGTCACAAGACAAAACATTCACCCCCCAGCACCTACTTCCTGAGCTACATCTAGGTGAGAGAAGTTTTACCAACGCTTATATACAGACAAGCCTTCTTTAAGCTCTTATTCCCACTAGGAATCTCAATAAGCAGTCCAAGGAGCCAGCTACTGTTTTCAAACATTGAGTTCAAAAAGGAACACACTTATCCTGACTGTATTGGGCTATTTTATCTCTGCCTGTCTAATTCTCCCCCTGCAGAGCTGAAGGAAGACATACTCTGAAGACAGCATAGGAGAGAAGAGCAGTGACAGCTGGGAGCCATCCAAAGTAAAAAAGGCCATTTGCAGGAGGTTTCCTCCCCCAGCATGTCACCATCCCCTATACTAGGCTCTCTCTCCTTCAACCCCTCACTGCTTCATTAGCTGTAAATGATGTGGCTTAGGAAGGAAGCAGAACTTTATTAACGTTCGGAGAGGCCAGCATTGCACATGGAGACTCGATTTGCTGATTACCAGCAACCAAGCCCCACACTGTGTTCTAGCTCCCTCCCCAGTCTGCACACCCCAACATGTTACTTTCTCTCTAGTTCCTCACCCTCAAAGAGTGGAAATGAATAATAACACCATCCTTGCCACCCTTGCCTCCAATGCTAAAAAAGAAAACCCAGTACCTCCAGTCTAAAACCACTCTCACAATGCCAATCTGTGGACCTGCCATCATCAGAGTTTGAAAAGGGCAGTAATTATGACAGAGTTGCTGGACTCACTGAACCAAAAGGCCTCTTTCAGCCCAGTCTTACAAGATGCCACCACTGCCATCATGTTCTGTGTTTTCTGCGGCTACAAGGCTAAACTCTTTCATGCCATGACTCTCAGGTGTGCTTTCATGCAAGTTTACCCATCTAAGTAATAGCTACTATTCTAGGCTGAAAGTAACCCACCTAGAGCAGACTTCATTTATGCCAGGTGAAGATAAACCTAGTCAGGCACTTACCACACTTGTGACATGTTATTGCTCCACTGTGTTGACTGGAAGCCTCTATTAATCAGATAAGTACAGTTCCCCCAGTGCTTGTCACTAGCGGATGAAGCACCTGCAGTCTGACTAGCTGCAATCATGAGCCCATGCCGCTCTTTCAATAAGGGAGGCAAAGGAGGTCCCAGGGCTCCAGTAATTTCATGCCTGGTCACTAGTCTACAGCTAAATAAAATACTTTTTCTGTACAGTACTCCAGTCCTCAAACACACTATTTCTCCCAACGTGCAAAGTACCTGCTGCTCATGACAAATTCTTCTCAACTGGAGCATAAAGGAAAAATGGCTTTCGGTCCTGTAGCTTCTCTAGCAACAGAGGATACAAAATTCTGGGTGCTGAGTCTCAGCTCCCCTTATAGGACCCTGTTTACAGTAAACATCTACTATAGCTAGCCTGTGCTTTCAGTTCAGAAGGGACAGCTAGGTTTAAATGTGAAGAAACCCACAAGACTTATGTTGAGGTTTGTACGATTCCTCACTACAGCCGGCACATGAGAAAACTGTCCCACATTCATGACAATTTTAGGAGGCACAGATGCTCCTTTTTGCAGAATGTCAGTTCAAACAGTGTAAGCCATGACTGAAATACCAGCTACTGGCCAGACTAATCAGGAGAAGAGCGGCCTGCAGGCAGAAGAATTTGTGTCTATGCAGAGCATACAGGTTAAGCAAACAATGGTAGAAGGTCTGAAAATGAAACCCAAACAGAAAGCTGAAAAAGAGTGGCTTTTTGATAAAACATTTATTTACCTCTTTCCAGCCAGTTGCAGAGTCTCCTGAGAATCCTGATTTTTTTTTTTTGTCTAAACATGATTTGCAATTTCTTCCAACAGTACCAATCATCTAAAAACCTAAAATGTTTTTTCCTAGAAGAAAAAAACCTGAACAAACTACAATCTTAAGAGAGCTGTCCCTTAGGGCCACTTTGGAATTCCCAACATGTTTATGGTCATAAACATAAGTACTCCCAACGGGACATCCTGAACTAGAGTCTGGCTGGCCCCAGCACATCTCCATCATTTTACAAAGTACCAAAATGGGAGACAAACGTCACTGTTTGGGATGTGTATATATAAGCTGTAAATAGTTTAAGACTACAAAATGCTCTACGTACAAAAATACACTGAAAATGCAGAAGTAGTCAGTCAAAAAAAAAAAAAAAAAAAAAGAAATAACCTCACCATAGTAGAGGAGCAGGAGAAGCCTTCAACCCAGCGGCCACCGGTGCTCCTGTGACTCCCCGCTCCCCTGCTGCCAAGCACAGCCTTCCGCATTTTTTGCTAATGTCACACAGACCTTTTTCCTAATGAAGAAGCTTGACCTTTACCGTCTATTGCAGGTATGAGGCTGAAAGGTGAAATGTTTTTGGCGATAATGAGAACAAAATGTAGATTCCATCTCCTTTTTAAGTTACTGAGAGCATAAGCAAAGAAAGAAAAATACCCTGGCCTTTATTTTATTTTAGTATTTCATATGCAAGCTGTTTTTCTCCATTAGACAATAAAACACCAAGACGTGCCCAATTTTACACTATTAAAAACAAACCAAAAAGCTGGGGGCGAGAGCAAAACAATGCTTCTCCCTCTATCACACAGCAAAGCCGGCATGTAATTTCCCCGGGGAACGTGAGGCAGCCTATTATCCCATTTGCCTCCCTTTTATTTCATGCAAATATAACACTTTGCTCTCGACCAGGCCTGTTCCCTCAGAGGTGCCGCCGCGCTCCCCGCCCCGCCCTGCCACACAAGCCCGGCCGTTAGGGACGGCGCCCCCTCGCACAGCCCCGGGCTGCAGCAGCACCGCTGTCTACGGTGGCTTTCACTCCGGCTCCTCCTCCTCCTCCTCCGGTACCTCGAGACGCCGCCGAGACCGGCCACCGGCCCCTTCCTTCGCCCTCGCCTTCTCCACCCCGGGCCAGCACGGC
>WAAD01014662.1:0-32216 GCA_013389945.1 Fregata magnificens
TTTGCCCACCCTGTTCGCCGCGCTCCTGGTCGCTCTCAGTCCCTTCATCCCCCATCCTGTATCTGGGACAGGATTCAGTTACCTGAACATATGTGGCTATTGATATCCAAGATGTTCTGGTTCATCCTACTTAACTTCCAGCTGGTCAGGAATAGTACAGGTGTTCCCTAGATCCTTCAATGTGAGTGTCTTCAGTATCCTGAGGTTTCTCAAATGTCAACAGACATCAGGTTAGGACAAGTAAATTAAGCACCTAGGCTAGAAATTTCTTCCCCTGCATACCTATATTTAGGTGCTGAAAATCAGGTGTCCAGATCTCAGTCTGGATCTTGTCCCTAACTGCATTGGGTCTGGCTGAGATGGAGTTAATTTTCCCCAGAGCAGCCCTCATAGTGCTGTTCTTTGCATTGGTACCTAGACAGGTGTTGATAACACACCAGTGCTTTGGTTACTGCTGAGCGGTGCTCACACAGCATCAAGGCTTTCCCTCCAACATTCCCCCCTCACCGGTAGGCTGGGACTGGGCAAGATCTTGGTAGGGTGCATAGCCAGGACAGCTGACCCAAACTGACCAAAGGGTTATTCCATACCATATGACATCTGCTCAGCAATAAAAGCTAAGAGAATGTAGGGGGGGCGGGGAGGATATTTGTTATTACGATGTTTGTCTTCTGGAGCAACTACTTCCTACTTCCCAGGAAGTGGCTGGACATTGCCTGCTGATGGGAAGTAGAGAATAAACTTTTTGTTTGCCTTTGCTTCTGCACGTGGCCTTTGCTTTTGCTTTATCAAACTGCCTTTATCTTGACCATTGAGGTTTTTCCATCTTATTTTCTCCCCTCCCTCTCCTGCTGAGGGGGGGAGTGATAGAGCAGCTTGGTGGGCACCTGGCGTCCAGCCAAGATCAACCCACCACTGTCCTTTTTGGAGCCTAACATGGGACATGAGGAATTTGAGATAAGGATAGTAATTGGGAGAGGTAACAGGCAAAACATGGACTGAGCACAGCTAGAGAGTGAAAAGTGGAATGATTGTGGGGAATTTCTGTTGTTGTAACTGTGGTGAAGGGACGAGGGGTGGATTGTGTCTAAATTTTCTACTTTCATTTGGTGTTGTGATGATGTTATTTTGATTTTGTTGTGGGGAATTCTTTTTTGTTGATGTGAGTAAAGGTTGTGAAGATTGTGTGATGAATATGGATTTTCATGATAATTCTTAAATATGTGATTCACACAGGTGAGGGCTGGAATGTATTGGGTTTGTGTGAAAAGGTTTTGGTAGCAAGGGGGCTACAGGCATGACTTCTGTGAGAAGCTCCTGGAAGCTTCCCCTATGTCTGATAGAGCCAATGCCAGCCGGCTCCAAGACAGACCCGCTGCTGGCGAAGGCCGAGCCCGTCAGGGACGGTGGTAGTGCCTCTGGGATAACATATTTATGAAGGGAAAAAAAAAACCTGTGTGACTGCAGCCAAAGAGAGGAGCGAGAATATGTGAGAGAAACAACTCTGCAGACACCAAGGTCAGGGAAGAAGGAGGGGGAGGAGGTGCTCCAGGCGCCAGAGCAGAGGTTCCCCTGCAGCCCCTGGTGAAGACCATGGTGAGGCAGGCTGTCCCCCTGCAGCCCATGGAGGTCCATGGTGGAGCAGATATCACCTGCAGCCGGTGGAGGACCCCATGCTGGAGGAGGTGGATGTGCTCAAAGGAGGTTGTGACTCTATGGGAAGCCCATGCTGGAGCAGGCTCCTGGAAGGACCTGTGGACCCATAGAGAGAGGAGCCCATGCTGGAGCAGGTTTTCTGGCAGGACTTGTGACCCCGTGGGGGACCCACGCTGGAGCAGTCTGTTCCTGAAGGACTGCACTCCATGGAAGGGACCCACGCTGGAACGTTGGTGAAGAACTGTAGCTCATGGGAAAAACTCATGTTGGAGAAGTTCCTGGAGGACTGTCTCCCATGGGAGGGACCCCATGCTGGAGCAGGGGAAGAGTGTGAGGAGTCCTCCCCCTGAGGAGGAAGGAGCGGCAGAAGCAACATGTGATGAACGGGCCACAACCCCCATTCCCTGTCCCCCTGTGCCATTCGGGGGCAGGAGGTAGAGAAAATCAGGAGTAAAGTTAAGTGGGTGAAGAAGGGAGGGGTGGAGGAAAGGTGTTTTTAAGATTTGGTTTTATTTCTCATTATCCTACTCTGATTTGATTGGTAATAAATTAAACTAATTTCTCCAAGTTGAGTCTGTTTTGCCCATGATGGTAATTGGTGACTGATCTCTCCCTGTCCTTATCTCGACCCACGAGCCTTTCGTTATATTTTCTCTCCCCTGTCCAGCTAAGGAGGGGGAGTGATAGAGCGGCTTTGGTGGGCACCTGGCTTTTAGCCAGGGTCAACCCACCACGCTAACTTAAAAGTCTACTTATGATATGCTGCTTCTAGAATAAATGGAAAGCGATTCACCCGCAGAGGAAGGGTCAAACCTTGGGTGAGTTCAATGACCTATTCTGCTTACTCTGAGATCTTAATCTCTAGAAACTTAGAAATTATTAGTCATATTTGTACAGTGCCTAGCAGAATGGGAGCTCAAACTGGAGGAAGAGCTAGCCCTGAGAACAGTCAGATAGTTAAATCAGTGATACCGAAGTGGTGGTCATGGCATTGACTATGCAGTGTCAGCAGCAGCACAAGATGAGTTAAATCAAGTGTTCACTCTTGGTGGCCCATGGACCACAGATAAGCCTGTGCCTGTGGTTATTCTGCAGATGGTTTAACACTTTAAAATGCTGGGCCAAATAGTAGGGGTTCTGGTTTGTACTGGGTCTGGCTGAGGGGGAGCTGCTTTTCCCCACGCCAGCCTGCTGTGCTTTGTGTTGGTGGCTGGAGGCGGTACCAGTGTTTGGCTGTGGCCAGGCGGTGCCTGCCCAGCCCCGGGGCTGCCTCTCTCTCTCTCTCTCTCTCTCCCCCCCAACATTGCCCCCATCCCTGCTGTGGGCTGGGGGTGGGCGGAATCTTGGGAGGGGGCAGCCAGGACAGCCGACCCGGGCTGACCGGGGCTATTCCGTACCGTGTGACATCTGCTCAGGGATAAAAGCTGGGAGGAAGGAGGAAGTGGGGGGCATCCGTGGTTTGGGACGTGTGTCTGTGTCCTCGGGAGCAGCCGCGGCACGTGCTGGGCCCTGCTTCCCGGGAGGTGGCTGGACGTCGCTGTGGTGAGAGGTTGGGAGTGGGGTCTGTGTTGTCCTTTCCTTTTTGTTTCCGCACGTGGTCTTTGTTTTATTAAACTGCTTTTGTCCTGACTCAGGAGGTTTCTTTCCACCTCATTTTCTCCCCCTGCCCTGCTAAGGAGGGGAGTGATAGAGCGGCTTGGTGGCACCCGGTGTCCAGCCGGGGTCAAACCACCACGTGGTTGCATTGGTTACAGTAGTAATGAGGAAAGTAAGAAACATATTATTTTGATTACACAGTAGTAACTGAGTAATTACACAATGTGGTTATTCAGGAATGACTAAAGAGAAAAGGCAACCGTAATTAACTACTCTATCTTGCAGCATAGACCCTTATTTGAGGAAATGACATAATAACATGGAAGTAATCTCTCCTTACAAATCTAAGTACTATAGAAATAGTTCTCAGCTCAGACAATTTATTCACTTTAGGGAAGTACTGGCATAATAACTTTTGAAGGAAAACAACAAGAAATATATACATATGAAAGCATACATGAGTGTGTAATTGGGCTAAACTATGATGATTATACATTTTCAAGTTTTTTGGGAGAATAAATTCTAACCAACTGTTTTCCAAGTAGCCATCAGATTCAATGTCTTTTCATGTACAGTTTTGAACTGCCTTTCTAGAAAGCTCAGGGTTTTGTTTTATTTTATTTTTGAAGACTACATATTTACAATCCTGAAACCAATTTCAGGGCTCAGTAGAAAGACCAAAGATGAGATTAACCTAATAAACAAAACCTCTGTTTTAGCCATTCCAGCCTTTTCAGAGAGTTCAGGATACCTATGGTCTAATTGTTATACTGAGTCTGACCTCTGACTAACTCCATCATTTAACCAGGACTTTAAACAGACTCAAGGGTTTTCTCTGTGAGAAATTTTTTTTTTCTACAAATTCTCTGTTTTCCCACTCTTTAGCACTACCTTTAAAAATCAGAATTGGTGAACATTGTTCCTTTTGCTTACTCCACAAAGCTTCTTGTACCTCCCAGAAGTATGTACCTTCCAGGACTAAAGCCCTGACTAAGGAAAAAAAACATCCATACTTGTAACAGAGAAAAAAGGAAGAGAAATCAAATACTCAAAATAGTGATACTTGTGAAACTAGCTCAAGAAATTTACGCATGGACAAGTTTTGAGCCTTGTGTCTTTCCTACAAAATTGAACTGTCACACCTAGGTGAATCTCTTCAAAAATAAGTTATCCCACAGCTGATGAATCTCTGAAGTATCTCTTAGCGCATTGTTGTATCAGCCTTACATATCCTCATTTTTTATCATCTCACACAGATATCTCCTCTCTTAAGATGGTGTGACCATTTGGACAATACTGGATGGTAACCACCGATAAACAGAGAAGGGACACCTCGCCATGACATTTCCTCTGTCATTTAGACGAAGAAGGCATATCTGCACCTCTTTTCCTTACAAGGGAGTATCAGCTTACTTAGCTTACTGGGGTACAAACAGATTTTGGAGGTTTACTGAAATTACCACAAGATATATTCTCCACCCACCCCATTATATATGCCATATTTTGATGGCTTTCATTGATGGATAAATAGGAGGAAAAATGAAAAGTACCAGTTGTTTTATTACACAGTCCCTCACAGACACAAGGCATAACAAAAAAACCCCAAAACCCTAAACAAACAAAAAAAAGCAGGTTTCTGTTGGACTATCCATAGCTACAAATACCATTTATGCAAGACTCACTCTAGCTACAGTAACAGAGGTAACTATTTTAACCCTAATCTAATACTACAGCAATGAGGATTTAATTCTACGACAGATGGCTGTTTAACTACAAAGATCTGCACTGACAGTGATTCACATCCTCCGTTGGCAACCAACTCCACAGCCTAGATTTCTTGTAGTTATGAAGTTTTTCCTAATATTTGATCTAATTCCTCCCTGCTGTCTTGTAAACCCATTTCTTCTGCCCATAATGATGAGAAGGAATAACTGATGCTTGTCTCTTATGTAACATCTTTTTTAGCCATCCTCAGTTAATTGCCAATCTCCCTTTCTCTCTGGAAGCACAGGCCCAGTACTTTAAGGTTTCTCTCTCAGACCTTACTTGCCCAGCTTCTTCATTCTAGCAGCTTTGTCTGAGCTCCCTCTGATCCCTTTGTCGTATTTACTAGCAAACTTGCAGTGTTTATAAGCATATTGTGACAAAAGGAAAATATAACAGAATTTTAAAAATTCTTTTGAATGCCATATAAAAACCAATGCCATGTCAAAGGCTTCTCTTCCATTAAGACCTAAATGTGACCAAAAGAGCCATGACACTTCATCCAAAGATGGGCTAAAGAGAGTAAGAAACAACTTGGTGAATTTTACACATGATTTCAGAAAGCAAACTGCAGCTACAGCTCTGCCCAGCAGACACAGAGCAGTTCATGCAAGGATTCAAGGTGTGCTGCACATCAGTGCCTTCATTCATGCAAAGTCACTGAACTTGTATCTGCAGTAGCTGAGGTGTCTCAAAAACTGACAGAGAAACATATGCTCGAAAGAGAGGAAGTGAGATACAGCCTCAGTTTTTTAATTTCCTTTAATGTCATGTTCTCCGCGGTAGCTATGCCAGCAGGGACTTGGGATGTAGTTTAACTGCTCCAGGCAAGGCATGGATGAAGAGACCCTGCCTGGGAAGAATCAATCAGCTTCCATCCTCCACCTACAAGAATTTCTCTCCTTTCATTCCCTAACACATCTGGGGTTTGCAACCAACAGATCTGCAGATCAGCTGGCCATACCTGTAGCATCATGGCCATCAGCTGACTTGAGCCTGCTGCTTTTCTGCAGCTCCCTGGTCCCTCCTGCTCACTGAAATGACCAGTTTTTGCAGAACTACAGGGTTTCCACATCAATGAGTTGTCTAGAAAGCTTTGACATTCTTGTTGTAAAGTGACTCTACCATTATTTTCTCCTATCTGCAGGAAGTTAAACTGAGGGCATTGTCTTGATTTTGTGGTTTTCCGAGCTTTGTTCATCATAAAGACAAAAGGAGAGGGTAGAGAACGACTGAACCATAGTACTGGGAATGGACAATATGACTGGTTGACCTCTGAAATAGCAAAAGTCATCAAACTTCCCGTTTGTTCTCTCATCAGAAGGGGGAAGTGTAGTAATTTCCCTCTCTCATTCCCCTCTCGTTATGTCAGGATACCCACATGCTAGCAAAACACCATTTCCATACCACAGTGAGGGCAGAGACTTGTACAGGAAGAAATAAACTGCAAACGAAGCAGAGTTGTAAACTTATCGAAGAAGTCTTGTCAGAAGCAGGAAACCATTTATAAATCTAGTCCACTTCTGGGAAGCTGGTAGCGTAGGATATAGGGATGGCAGAACTTGTGGCAACAGCGATTCTCCTCTGGCATGTTCTTGGAGGATGAGCAAGGAGGCTCAAAAATTTCCTTATTTAGCTGTGTCTAGCACGACACGTATCAATGTGGTGCAGTAATCAGCATGAACACGCAGTAATTTAAGATTCAGCATTCATTGCATAATAACAATAAACAGCATTTCAAATGGCTGGCAGTTACAGTGAGATGTATTACTTTGTCCTGATGAGTGCAAAGAAACACCCATTTCCCCCTTATGGGAACAGTAAGGAAAAAGCAGCAATCTGCCTTCCAGGCTGATTCACCATTTCTGTTAACGACACTGTGCGTATCTAATTTTCTGGGAAGTTCCAGATAATGAAATCATTCTTGACACCTTGTCCCTACACAAGAACTATGTGTAATTTTCACACCAAAGTGACTACATGATCTGAAGTTTGGACGAGTGTAAGAGGGTGAAGTGTCAGGAACAACGTGATTTGTGTGACACAGGACGCTTGAATGTCAATTAGAATGAGCATCTCCAGAACTGTAGACTTCGGTGTTGACAGCAAGGCATCTCACCATGGTTATTAGATCACTGCTTGCCTCTGATCACACATATTCACACGGTGTTACTGAAATTCTGAGTATCAGCAGAGAAAGGAGTTGTCTCCAGATGGTAAAATGTTCAATATAAATTTTGAAAACCTTCTAGATGAAGGGTTTGTTTTTTGATTTTGGTGTGGGTTGCTTCCCCCCCACAATACACATATAACCAGTTTTAACTTGGGGGGGAGGTTGGTTGTTTTTGCTTTTAAGGAAATATTTTTTTTTTCCTTGGATGTTATCATAGTATGCATTGGCCATACTACTTTATAAACTTTTTTCCAAAGACTGTGTGACTATTATTGATTTTTTTTCAAGTCTATTTTCCACTTGCTATAGAGTAAACAGCTTATTTTTTTCTTTTTTTTCTCTCTTTTGGAATCTCATTTCCCCAAAAAGAAAGCAAAGGTTGACCTTTCAGCTGCTACCCTGATAAACTACACCTCTTGCTTTAACATCACTTCATTGATAGAAAAGGGCAGAAATTTACTCTTAGGCCATATCACTGGCCGTCAGCTCTATAATAAGGCATTTCTTACTCTTTGAGTGAGAATATCTCAGAATACCCCAGTCATAGTGTTTTCTGAATTCTCACTAATCAACTGGAGTCCAATGGTTTTCAAGCAGAAAAGTTTCTCAAACTTCAGTTATCATACCAAGCTCTAGTCCATGGGATAAAAGGTTCTTGTCCTCATTGACTTTTGTACAAGATCCAATCCGGTAGACGTGTTCTCACCAGCTATGAGTGCGAAGTAACTCATTACTTGATGTGTTCATCTTATTCACACTTACAGTACATACATGGGCATTTATTATTTGCTGGGTGACAAAGTCGCAGCCCTGCCAGTTTCTCAAGAACGTGTTTGTGCGTAAGTCCCTTATTACTGAATCTATCTTCTAGGCGTTTGAAAAGGTCAGAAGTTCATTCCACTTGACTCAGGCAAAAAGGCAGACTTATGACCAAAGATGAGAGTTTGAGCAATAATTCTCAAAAGCATGAAGAGGAACAGCTGTGAAGGAAGAGAGCGAGCCGTTTATACAACATGGTTCATTGTAAACCATCGGTGAGGTCAGAGCAGTGCCAGCATAGTTGTAAAAGGGCACAAGTGAGTTGAAAACTGTATATAAAAAGAACAAAACAATATAGCATCTTCATCTGCTCTGAAGCACTTGTAACATTATGAAAGTGAGTTATTAAAAAAATCTTCAAAAGGCTCAAAGAGGACAGAAGTACCTGATCACAGTGCTATCAGAGAAAGTCAGGCGTCTTAAATACTTAAATATATGATCTTTATTGCTGTTTATTTCTTTTCTATCCTTCCAGCTTGGACGAGAAAATTAGAGTAACTCAGCTACGTACTTCTTCAAAGCAACGTTTTATTGTTTCTTCTTTTTTCTTCCTTGATAATAGTTCTCAAGAGAAGAGTTGATACAACATTCAGCAAGTAACGTGGTCTTTTGTCTACAGCCACTACACAGAACACTTTTTGAGTAATGAAAAAGAAAAATTATAGATAGGATATCTGATATTTAAAAAAAAATGAGTTCTGCACAATGTGGAGAGGAAAAAAGAAATCTCAGATCAAGTGGGACACCAGAGTATCCTTTTAATGAGTTGCACATTATATTGTATGATGTGGATCTTGCTAAGGCATTGCCCTGATCTTTGCCATACCTTTTTATAATATTAAAAACACCCTCAGAACTACAGTGCAACAAGGACCATGTTTAAACTCTCAAAACCAAAGAGATTGATATTAAGCTATAAATACTGGCTATAAGGTCATCCTGTGTAATTATGTCAATAAAATAATGGCAATAAACATGATCTGAAAACTATACCTCAGAGTATTTGCAAGTCAGTAAGTAATTAAACTTCACAGCACCTTTGTGGGGTAATAAAAGTAACTTTTGCAGGTTTAATATTAAAATATTCAGAGAGAACTTGCTGCTAGTGTCGTAATTGCTGTATAAATACAGGCAATTAATTTCCACACACATCCCTCTCCTTCGGCATAGAAGCTCTGTCCAAGCCAGAGGGAGGGAAACTGAGGCAATGACATATCACAGGCAAGGTTTTCAGAAATAGGAGTGAATTAGGAGCAGAAGTCCCCAGAAAATAATGTTGAGATTTGAGTTCCTAATTCAGACCAATGTCTTTGAAAATCTCACCTCAGGGGGAGAAAAATCAAAGTTGGGTGTTGGTCTTCTATATCCGTATTTGGTTGCACGTTACAGTTTGACACTAAAGTATTCTGAAGTTCTGCAAACATCCTCCATATTTTTTTACCAGCTCTTTCTTGGACATTGCTTCTTTTTTCTTCAGGATAGCAAGTATTGCCTAACATGACTTGTCCGAGACCAGAAATGGGATTAGTGGCTGGGCCAGAAGCAGAATCCAGGGCCCTTCCTCTGCTCTCATTTTCTAGACATTAGCTCATGTTCTTTGAAAACTGCTGCAACTTCATTGCTATCACGGTCTGCATTAAGCTTTAATTCGGGATGACTTGGCTTCTGTTGTGATTAAATTGAACTCTTATCACAACCCAAATACAAGTTCTCGTTGTGTGTTTTCCCAGAACACAACAATATTGGCTTAACACCAAGCTGGCACTCTGCACACTAGACTTTGGCTAGGAAATTCTATCTGTAGATGTGTACACATGCAAACACTCTTACATACGCATGCACGCACACCCTCACACACGCACATCCTCACGCTATTTCAAGCACTAAGATACGACAGTGACAGAGGACACTAGAAAATCTCCGGAAGACACATGGAAGCTGCAAATTTATTTGAGATGTGAAAAACACCTTGATCCTGTTTGAAACACCAGTCCCCACTCTTGGTGGCTGTGAGGCAACTGAAGCCTTTCAGAAACCAGCATTAAGTGAGTCCATATAAGAGAATTGCTCCAAATCTTGAAATAAAATTTTAAAAATCATTATTTTTCCTTTTATTTGACCACAGTCCTGGCGGTACCCCTTCCTTCCCCAGCTCCTTTCTTTGCTGGCTATATTTATTAAAGGCAGGCAGCCCCGCTTTCCAACTCTTTGCGAGTAGGGGTGGGGAAAACACATTGGTCATCCCACCCATCTGAATATCTTGGCAAGTCACTTGGGTCTCACTGTCTCCTTATTCTGCTTGTTTGCAGGACCTTTTTCTTTTTTTTTTAAAGAACAGAGTCCTTCAAACTGGTTAGTAACAAGCTGTGTCTCCGGATGCCAAAGGGACAACACAGAGCCACTTTGTAAAGAAGTAGATTGGCTGTCCTCCCCGCTCAGAGGGAGAAGGGCCTAACTGAGAAACGCACTTGGATGGTGCTGAAAGCAGTTTGTCAAGTCGTCAAAAGGTCTCTGCATCCCGTCGGAGCAGGCCTTGGGAGAGGGAGGAGGGAAATCTCCACCCCAAGACTGTCTCTGTCACTCTGGGAGATTAAAAATTAGCCTTTGCCCTTGGTAAAAGTCATGGAGGGGAGGGACTGCTCCTGGGAGAAACCTCACTGTGTCCAACAGTTAGGCCAACGTCGTGGCAATTTACCTTGGCAAGCCCTACTGATCTTATCCCCTCCCAGTATCTTCAGGCTGCTTTTTGATTGTCTTCAAAGGGCATTTATCCTCTGCTGAATCACAGTATGTTTTGTTCATCCCTCTTTCCCAGACAGTAAAAAGGATGCTTTGCAAGAAGCACCCAAAGGAACTAAATGTAATAAATCCCCATGATGCAGGAGAGCAATTGTCTCCCAGGGCTCTGACACACAGCAGCTGTGAAGTCTGAATACAATACACTTTCCACTACAGTAAACCTTTGCTTGGCAAAGCTTTTCCATGAAATGACTTATTTGTGTGGGCAACAATACTTCCCTGTTGGTCTCATTCTTCCAGCCTCCCTCTCCCACCTCAATCATTGTCAACCTTTGAATCACAACTGCAACCTGGCCTAGCAGTCATCATTTCTTTTGGCCCCATTTCAGACAAAGGCTGTTTTTAAGCTATCTGAGAAACCTGTACCAGGTTCACAAGGCCTTGAAATGACTTAAGCCAAGCAAAAAATGTTTGCAGATTACATTTGCTGGAGTAAATACTGGGTTTAAATTTCCTGCCCCTCTTTTAGATCAGACAAGGAGGTGTGTTCCCCAGTGACATAATGCCAGCAAGCAACAGACTGAGTAACGTGTCCACTGTACGGTGTGCCTTTCTGCTGCTCACAGATTGCATCGGCAACAATCTGCAAAAGGCCCACAGGCTTTGAGTCCTGCCCCGACAGATCAGCGATGTGGTTTTCTCTTTGAGCTTGTTCCACACAAATGTTCTGTAGACCTCCATCATCAAAAGGATCACTTGCATGTCCTTCACCATTGTGGTTTCATTGAATGTTGGTCACTCACTGGACAAGATGTGAGCTTTGCCTTCAGGTAGTTAAGCTTGTGCTATGTCCCCATTTGTTTATCAGCCTAATTTTCATAGGCACTTCAATTTCTAATGAGATGACTGGGTAAAAGCAAGAAATTAAGCAGGATATCCAGATATTTTCAGCCAGCTGTGAGAAAGCTAGTAACTTCTGCAGTGTGCTATGGAAATGCCTAGATAAAATGCTTTAGGGCATCTTTTTCCAACCTGATATATTTAAGGAAAATTGCTTTCTTCTGTGGCAAAAGAAAACATAAAGAAAATCAAGATAAAGACCATAACAGAAATGAAAGAAAGGATCCATCATTTATGGTCCCAGTCAAAATTGTACATCTGGGAATGCTACTGGATTTTTTAGCAGGGAAAATGAGAGAGGAGGCTGATCCGGGATAAATAAATGCATAGCACCATTAAAAAATGTCTACAGCAAAGCAGAACCCAGAACACTTTAGGAACCAACAGATGAACTTCATAAATTTAAGCTTTTGGTTACTTGCCTCCTGCCTCCAAAGTGGCTTGTCTGTCCACTTTCCTCCTCTTAGTCATCTCTTCCCGCTGTATCCCCTGCATCTTGTAGCTTTAGCAATTAGATAGCGCTTATAAGCCTTTTTTTTTTTTTTTCTGCAGGAAGGGAGTAGGGGGAATTTTTCTTACTGAAATATCCATATTATAGCATATGGTTATACCATGGTGCCAAGAAATCAGCAAGGGAAAACAGAAGGTGAAAGCATCTTTCATTTATATGGTAATAACTGATGTTCCTCAAAGGACAGCATACGTTATTTGTATCAAAGCATAAATTAGCCTAACGGGACTAGAGTGGATTCAGGGCAACTATTTGCATTGCCTTACACCCCAGTTAGTCCCAGATGCTGCTCTTTTGTACCTCAACAGAATTCATATTCAGACTCTGCCTTTTCCATCTGCTGCTTGTCTACCCTGTTGAGTCCAACCTTTCATTCCCCATGACTCCTCAGGCCCTGATATTACTTCTTGTATCACTTGTGGAGGTGATTAGTGAGACCTTGGAGTCAGGAACACGGAGGTGCTTTATATCCAGCAAATGAAGAAACATTAGAAGAAAGAGCTTGGGAGAAGGGCAAAAAAATTGTATATGTCTCTCAAAGTCAGGTTGTACACCAGCTGCCTAGAAATTATTGTGTTAACCACTCTCCATGGAGGCTGGCTGTATTTCAGGCCAAGTCTCTTGAACTGCTAGTCATCCTTATCCTTCCTTTTGGTTTCTACCCCAACGTTTGACTCCTAATTTTCCCTACTGCCAAATGTCTCCTTTCAGCAGTCCACGTTTAAATCCAACTCTGTGCTCAAGTCCTTTGCCAAGTAGGAATACGCTGGAATTACTGGTCTCAGTGATGATCTGAGATTTGATTTTTGACTTTGATTGGGGTCAAAAAAGAGGAGCAAGAGAAAGAAAAGACTTCAATTTCAGAAAGGTATTTGATGCAGGATGGAGTAAGTCCAGAGGATACAGAGTGTGCAAGGGAGACACTATGTCCTGAAGTACAGGAGGTGCCAGAAGCCCTGTGAGAAGGGTGGGAGCTGAGCAGCCCGCCCAGTTCCTGTTTGTATGGTGTGCTGATGGATGAAGAACATCTGCTCTGAAAGTCAACGAGGAAAGATGCTGCAGAGCTGGGAGAACAAATTCCTGTTAAGGCAGTGACAAAGGTGTGAAATACATCATCATCAGGGCCAGGTACTAAGCAAAAATGGGACTGGTCTAATGACATATTCCAGTGTGAAGCAGAGGAGAGGCAAATCATATTCGGGTAAATGTTAACAAAGATCTGAAATAAAGAAGAATGCAAATATTATGAGGTGTGGGGAAAAGAATAGACACAAAAGGGATGCAGCATTTTGACAAGAGGTGTTCTTCGTAGTGCAGCAAACTCAGTCCCATCTCCAGTCTGCTTAGCTGAAGGGAACAGAGAAGAACAACCTTTCCAAAAGTGTCTGAAAAGAATCAGAGAAGAGTTCCCACTGCGGCTCATTTTTCAGTCTCCAGTTCAAACGCACCACGGCCTGTTTGTTCCCACAGTGCAGGGCTGACCTTAAAATCTTTCAAGAGCTTTTGCTGACTGCAGGCCAGCTGGTTGCAGCATTCCAGCCATCTGCTTCTATTTTTAAAACCCCAGGTTGCAGACAGTTTTCTTTAGCTACCACTCCTCTGGGGATTGCCTTAAACAAAACTCCACCAAGCAGCAAGGCCCCCTGTTAGCATCCCTGGGACCCTGAGGGATTGAAGTGCAGCAGAAAAGGAGGCAGGGCTCATCTTGTGCAAATGAGGATGTTTAACGGCAGATCCATTCCTATGAAATCTCAACTCTGGAAGGGCTGGTAGGCTTCACACTTCAACAGGTAGCTATCAGGCAGCAGTTAGGCCAACTGAGTGAACTACCAGCTGAATTTGGGTAAGGAAGACATGGAAAAATGGAACTTTTATGTCACCTTCAGAGAAAGATTTCTGGATTTTAGGTGGGTGTTGAAGACCATAGACGTGGACAGAGAAAGTTGTCTATTCAGAAAGTTCACTTGCCCTCCTGTTAGGGACATTACTTTATATACACCAGTTCAAGGTTTATCCTATAGCCTAGCAGCCCGTAGGCTGCCCTTCCTACTTACATCTCCATTAGAGCAGGTTTTGGCTCCAAGCATTCCCAGGGAATGCCCCAAGTTTGCCTTGGCTGTCCTGTCCTATGTCTCATGAAAGGCTGAGATCTTGAAAATATTTACAGAACAGTCAAACTGCTTCCACCAGCCTAAGGGACAGATTAATCAGACAACTATGTACTAAAATGTTAGTGTTCTTCTGGATTTCTGTTACAGTATAGGCAAATAATTTCTGTCTAAATCTAGATGTGATTGGGAGGCAGTTGACACATTTGAATATAAAATCCTTCTTTCTCACCAGACAGACTTTCTTGACAAGACTACATTGAATGTCTTCTCTGATGCTTGAAATTCATGCTGGCAATGAATTATAACTTATTTTGTGTAATTTGTATATTTGCCCTTTAGATGTTAAATTGAGCTAGAAGGTCAAAACTGGAATGTAAAGATCAATGTCAAGTATTGCAAATGTTTTTATTTTTGTTGAAAATTTTATTATTTTTTAATATTTTATTTAAAACTACAGGTCCTCTCTTGGTGTTCTATTTGCATATTGTCATGGTTTAAACCCAGAGAGCAACCAAGCACCACACAGCCACTTGCTCACCCTCCCCTGCCCCCAGTGGGATGGGGGAGAGAAGCGGAAGGGCAAAAGTAAGAAAACTCATGGGTTGAGTTAAGAACAGTTTAATAATTGAAATAAAATATAATAATAATAATAATGATAAAAAAAATGTAGTGAAAAGGAAAACAACAAAAAGAGAGAGGAACAAAACCCAGGAAAAACAAGTGATGCAGCCACTCACTACCTGCCAACCAACGCCCAGCCAATCCCCAAGCAGCGATCACTACCCCTCGGCCAACTGCCCCCAGTTTATATACTGAGCGTGATATCATACGGTATAGACCCCTTTGGCCAGTTTGGGTCATCTGTCCTGGCTGTGTGCCCTCCCAGCTTCTTGTGCACCTGGCAGAGCATGGGAAGCTGAAGAGTCCTTGACTTAGTATAAGCACCACTTAGCAACAACTAAAACATCAGTGTGTTATCAACATTATTCTCATTCTCATACTAAATCCAAAACAGAGAACTATACCAGCTACTAGGAAGAAAATTAACACTATCCCAGCTGAAACCAGGACACACGTGTATGTATAGGCATATACAAGGGAGACAGGTCTCTCTTAAGACTCGATCAAGGCCTCATCAATATTGTCAGGGAAGGTTCCAGTTATTCAGCTAACCCTAATTTTGTCATCTGAATAGCTCTTCATGTTTCACTAACTGAATTCAGTAGACCTGCAGTGACTTTAATGGGCACTTAGAAAATTACCTCACAAGTGGTCTCCTACCTTGCCAACACCTAAATTTAGATGACTTGGCTTGTAAGTCAAAACACGTCTTCTCTGGAATAACAGAATTACACTGCATCTCAATATTATTAAAAATAATAACCTGATTCAAAACATTTGCAGAAAACAGCATGAAAAGATAATGTTTTCCTCCCCCATAAAAGCACAAGAATTAAAAAACCAAAACCAAAACCAAAGCAAAGCAATAAAACAGATCAGTCCAAATCATGCCTATGAATATAATATCAACTGCAATCTGAGTCTTCATCAAAACTCACCCAAGAACTGTGTTACATCTTTGCTGGGATAACAGGAGTTGGAAAGGTGTGTTCCACACAGACTCATTAGTAATTTTATATAACTCTGGCCCACATACATGCTTTTCCATATGTAAGACTACGTGCACAAAAGTTTATACACCTACACACACACACATTTTACTGAGTCACATGAATGTCATACACTAGTCTGAGAATCTAGCTTGGCACAGTGCGCCTACCACAACAGAGTATGTGATCCCACTGTTTTCCATACCTCGGCTATCACTAAATCCCATACATTGCCAATTAATTAAATCTGCAGACCTTGCAGCTCTTCCGTTTCTAGTCCATTTTCTTTATGCATGCAAAACATTCAAGTGAATTTACTAAGCTAAGCTCATAGGACTGGGCACCATTTAAAGCATTTACGCTGATTTATATTTGGAATAAATGTGTACTGGTGAAACCCTACAGCTTTTCTGAGGCCATTATTAAAATTTAACAATGATTTCAATGTTTGAATGGGCTCAGGAAGCAGCTATTATTTATCAAGAAGCCAAAGTCAAGGCTTCTTAACAATATTGGACAAAACTGACTAATTGGACAAACAATCCTTTAAGGAAAGAACGAGGTTATTGTTGATACAGTGAAAACCCTAGCATAATAATTAACCACTCTGAAAGTTTTGACAAAAGGTCAGATGCAATAGAAGCGCAAAGTGCTTGAAAAGTCATGTGAAAAGTCCTCATGTGACAAGCCAAAATACTTGAAACAGAACTCGAACACGTAAACCTGAAGTGCCTAAATGACTTAAATGTCTACACAGAGCACAGGTTGTCTTTAAGGGCCTCAAAGCCTAAAGTTCAAGTTCCGAAGAGATCCACAGCTTCACTCCTGCCAAAGCTCAGCCAGAAGTCAGAAATCAGTAATTTCTGTAAGTTCTCTGCAGATAGGTATTCCCAGGTTGCATTTGACCCATATTAAGAGGACCAAGACTCTTACCAAAGGTGCCATTCACCTTGTTCAATTTTAGTTTTCTAAAAGCTCATATCCATGTACCCACTGGACAGAGATAGGTGACAATTGAGAGTAATTAATTCCCTGCTAAAAATGTCACCAAGACATATTCAGCTATTTTAGGATATGTTTGTATTAGTAAAATTCTCCAGTGCCTGTCTGCTAGGCCCAAGAGCAAGTGGTATGAAATCATTTGCAACAATATGGCTAAACTCTCCTCCACCTGGTCCAAGGTGGCTTCGTCCAAACTGCGTGTTTGGAAGGAACAACCTAGGCACATCCCACCTTCTGACCTGCACGGTACAGAACAGAGCCAAGTTGTGCCTGCTAGCAAAGAAGAGTCTGAGCAGTAGTAGCATGCATTGGTCTTTGTTAGTGTAGAAGTAGTCTAAGAGAACAGGTGTAGAACTCTAGGAGGAAGGGAGCGTCTGGAGCAGTCCTGAGCTGGGTAGCAATGCGCTGGTGATGGGCAGCGTTTCAGGGCCTGTCCGGGACTAGAAAGCTGCTTGTGATGCAGGTGGTTCCAGCCTGAGTTCTGGCACATCCTGTCGGGCTGGTGAAGGAGAAGAGAAAGACCTAATTCAGGGCTCTGACTGCCACATCTGGAGTAGTGTGTTTTGGGGCTTGTTTTGTTTTGTTTTGTTTTGTTTTAAGGAACAGCTTAGATAAAAAGTTTTTCTTCCAAGTACAATGCACTGTGGTCGCCTTTGGCTAACAACCCCCCCAGCAGCACACGGCAAGGGTTTTCTTGACAATCACAAGAGCAGGTGTTTCTTAATTTTTTTTTCAGTAGTGAAGTACAACTTTCACATTCTTTCCAGTACCTACAAGCCATGTAAATGGAAATGTGAACCTAGATTCATAAAGCATTTTCTCTGCATTCAACAGACAGAGGCTAATGCAAAAAGATGTAAATCTGTCAGCCTCAGCAATGACAAGAATGAAAATAAAATTTACCCTACAGCCAAAATACCCACCTGTGGCAAATAAATCTCAGTCTGTCGGTTCATGTCTCCTTCATTAATAACCTATACAAAGAAAGGCTCATTGAAGTACACTTTGAAGATTAACAGAAATGGACTATCATGGATTAGCAAGGAATAAGACCTACAAAAAACAGTCTCACTGTGTACTGCACACTTCTGGTAGGACTTCCCAGGCTTCTCTGCCAGCAGCAGATAGGTTAGTGCTGCTTGGGTACAAAGGTAGTGTGTCAAATTGGCACATCATAGATCTTTCTGGCTCTCACAGACTGAAATAAGTGTTTGAGATTCACTCCCATGCCTGGCTAATGACCAGTCAGAGTTGAGATCAGATCTCTTACAGCAGACATGAAAGTGCTAGTGTCCACTCCCTAATATCACAAAAAACATTTTACACTACCATGACAACACAAAACACTGTAAAGCCAGATGATAGGAATATAATTTAGCTCTTCTTTCACTCCTTGAACAATGTTAAAACATTTTTGAGTAAATCAGATCTGGCTCCAAGACAGAAAATACAGTCACAGTACAAGTGACCTCTCTTCCCACACGGCATTGGTAGGATATAAAATTGGGCAGGCCCATCATTTCTCCCTCTCCCCTTTAATGCATGCCAGGTTCTTCTTGATTAAGTAATAATGTGAAATGGTGAAACAAGAAAAAGTTGGAGATCCCCAAGGGAAACCAAGCGTGTGCTGCAACTTGTCGTTTTTATAGTCACATCTGTCTTTTGGACAGATTCCTACCTGCAAGTGCTCCATTTACTTTTCAGGAAAAAAAAAAAAAAAAAAGAAAAAAGTATGACTGTTTCCAGCAATTGCACTTAGCCACTTTTTGCCAAGAGTTGATGTTTGGCTCCCATGCTTCCAGGAAACATTGTTCTGTTTGTTTTCAATGGCCAAAAAAAAAAAAGAAAAAAGAATTAATAGACGGTCCCTCCAGGTTTTTGTCTATGACTAAAGATACGACCTTTAGAAAAGGGAACTGACCACAAGCTAAAGTGAGAAGAAACTAAATGGAGGGAACACCTTTAACTGTTAGTGGTCCTTCTCAGGACCTTGAAAATGAAGTGTAAAGGAAAAGAAGAGAAAGGGGAAAGAAATTTCTAGAAATGCTACAAAAATGGGCAAATAGTATCACTACATTGATCATTTTCCACAAGCCTCTTAATTCCTGCTCTAAGACAAGAATAGAAACAAAATAGAGGAAATGGCACAATGAGGGCAATTCATAGCAAATTTCAGAGCATGGCAGATCAGGAAGTTCAGGAGATCATAAAAAGGGCAGTGTATTGAGTTTCTGGGTTCTTTTTAATCAAAATCTATAAATCTCATAACACAGTGATTGAAAAAGTTGAAGACCTTTCGTTCAAACAGGCATGGCTCAAGGGCAGTAGGGTCTATAGTTCAAACAAGGTGAAAGAAGAGTGAATCCTTTTGAATACTAATAAAATCCACAGATCAGTTGCCTTTTATACGGTGTGTCAGCCATGCTGGCTGATGTGTTTTAGAGAGAGAAAAGTTAAGTCCCACTATTGTCAAACAGGAATTTAGTGTTTTAACACCCTTTGTAGATCTGAACATATTAGATTTGTCCAACAGCACGAGGGAATCTTGAAGTCAATGGGAATTGTGCCTTCTCAGGAGCATCGTTCATAGCCCGATGTGGCATATGATTTCAAGAACCTAAAGCGATTTGATCTCATAGATGGCTAATGTCTAATTATCAATGAACCTGTTTAAACAGAGGTCTGATTTCATAATTCAGCTTTGGAAAGTCTATAAAATGATGCATTTGTCCCCAGAAGGAATTCTGGGCTGAGTAATTTCTGTAATATCAGACAACTTATATACAAAAAATATAGTCCTTTCAAGGACATCAGGCTTGAGTAAGATGAAACCCAGAACCATTCTTGACACAGATGTTTACTAGACCTCAGGCTTCAACTGAATCATAACAGCCATATTCTTAATATAATTTTATTGTGTCACTCTTGGCACGTCCAAACTTCAGCTGGGTGAAAGGAGGGAAAATACTGAAATACTATGAGAAACTCTTTATTAGTATTATTGTGTTATTTTAATTTTTAAAAACATTAAGCTGTGAATTGTGACTGGTGCAGCTGGTGGATATAGAAAGACAATGGAAGCTTCCTGGCTTATTGGTTGTCATTATGTTATGTTTCAATCGCCTTTCTTTCCTTGCACGTGTTAAAAGTCTATGTAGAGTCGAGCAACATGAAATCTAAAATTAAATTGCCACAGTTACAGTGGGGAGGCAGAGCATGTGTTTGCTTCTAAAGATAAATGACTAAAGTTAGGACCCATATCTCCTTAGATTGTCTATAGAATCAATGGAGCGGCAGGGCTTTCTCCAGGGATGAATTCAAAGCACCTTGCTCAGACTTCTTCTAAGTTGTCTTGTGCTTGTGCCTGCAAAAACCAGATGGTACTTTGTCAGCTGTCTAAACCACAAAGTGAGTACATCTGCACTGCTGCTGCTCTCTATCCCTGGGATGGCAACTGGCCCTCAGACAAAACAGGCAGAGTGGATCATCTTTGCATTGCTCAACTTTGCCCAGGAAAAGTTTGGGAGAACGTTAGTTGGGATGGCCCATACAGGCACTGACAACTGTGTTCCTGTACTTGGGAATATTCCCGTGTGATCTTTCATTTACTAGCTTCTGCGTAGCCAATCTCTGTGGGTATTTGGTATGCTGTGGGCTACCCGACAGTGTGGCTACTGAGATCTTGGCAGGTAGTCCCTAGCTAATCTATGAAAGCATCTACCCTTGATCATATTTTCCTGTTAGAATGTGTGATAAACACAGAGGTTTATCCCTGGGAATCAGCAGGGCACAGACATGGTCTATTTGTCCATAGGTCAGGATCTATTAGCGCGTACATCATGGGAGCTGTTGTGGTTTAATCCCAGTGGGCAACTAAGCACCATCCAGCCGCTCGCTCACTCCCCACCCCCAGAGGGATGGGGAGAGAATCAGAAAAGTGAGAAAACTCATGCGTTGAGATAAAGACAGTTTAATAGGTAAAGCAAAAATTGCGTGCGCAAGCAAAGCAAAACAAGGAATTCATTCACTACTTCCCACCAGCAGGCAGGTGTTCAGCCATCCCCAGGAAAGCAGGGCTCCATCACGCGTAACGGTGACTTGGGAAGACAAACGCCATCACTCTAAACATCCCCCGCTTCCTCCTTCTTCCCCCAGCTTTATACGCTGAGCATGACGCCATATGGCGTGGGATATCCCTTGGGTCAGTTGGGGTCAGCTGTCCCAGCTGTGTCCCCTCCAAACTTCTTGTGCACCCCCAGCCCACTCGCTGCTGGGGTGGGGTGAGAGGCAGAAAAGGCCTTGACTGTGTAAGCACTGCTCAGCGGTAACAAAAACGTCCTGTGTTATCAATCAACACTGTTTTCAGTACAAATCGCAAACATAGCCCCATACTAGCTACTATGAAGAAAATTAACTCTATCCCAGCCAAAACCAGTGCAGGAGCTCTTTTAAACAACTGTGTTCCAGGCTTCCTCTTGATGTCAGGGAGATTTTGCTGAGTTTCTGGGTGATCACATGTAAATACATTTGCCGACTTGACATTTGTTAGTGGGTTTCGATACTTGCTGTTTCATGCTTTTAATTCCTTTGCTGAGTATCATCTAAATATTTTAATGCGATGATGATAACTTTTAAGTGTGCTTGACTAGCACAAAGCAAAACCATTTGTGCCAGGAATGGGGAGACCATTAGCAGCAATGGACGTGCATTGTGTAGAAACTGCTGTTCTCAGTTCAGGATCTAAGTTCTACAAAAGCACTTTAAACATACCATTAAACTTTTCCTGCTTTAAGAAGCTGAAATTCTGTTGAAATATGTTTTCACTTAATTTCCAAGAGCTTTACTGTAAAATGTTTAAACATTATCACTGTGAATAAATACACCAACAAATCACACTTCATTTACCTTGACCTCTTTTTTGTTTCTTCACTAGTGAAACAGTTATTTTACATCTTTCATCTATTTTATTCATTACTGTGGTGATCATAAGCAGCAGCTAGAGCAGCTAACATGATGTAGTCCTATTACACACCAAATAGAAAGGCAGTATTGCTTGCATTCAAAGTTTTGGACTCTGAAGCGTAGAAAATAGGCCAAGATATTGCTCTTCGCAGGGTGTAGACTAAGGAACAAATTGTGACTCTCACATTTTCTCCATCACTAAAGGTGTTAAGTTACCTCAATTTTGTCAAACCAAACTATTTACTGTGGGTGACTTCTGCAACTGTTCTGGCTTATAGCTTCTGCAAGGCAAAAAAGGGTTATTTTTGGGTCAATGGATGCACTAGGATATCAGCAAATGAAGTTGAAAAAGGATTCTGGAAAGTGAGCACAAGGTCCTGGTATCCTGCTTCATTTCTAAGTATAATTTAGATAGAGCTCACTTCCAGGTGAGGGCCTGCTTTGCCTGCCGTACAAAGACAGAAGCTTCCTTTCCCCAAAGGCTAGCATCGAATCAAACAAGCAGTCAAGAGTAGAAAAGTAGAAATTGTCTCAGTCGTACAGGTGGGCACCTGAAGAATGGTACAGAAAACGAAATTGTGTTGTGTTGGAAGGCAAATTGAAAATCAAGAATCATGAACACTTCGTGTGTTAGCACAACAGATTTTGTTTATTTTTAAACCACCCCAAAATCCAGTCATGCTGTATGTACATAGACAATACATGGGATAGCACGCCAAATGTAGATGAGAAAGATAAAATATATTCTGTTTTAGTTTCCTGGTGATTTCCGGGTTTTTTTTTTTATTGTACATCTGCTCAACTTCATGAAATGATCCAAGCTATATGGATTCCCATGTCAACCCTCTCTCAATTCCCATGTCCACACTGTCTCTCTGACAGAAGACATCCATCATATTACCTCTGGGGTGTTTTCTGAATGGTAAAGTGTGCAGCTTTTTACGTAGGTTCCTCTGGGCCTCATTTCCTATGTAAAACCATTTAGTGCAGAACAAGTATATCAGAATGTATCTCCTTTAACTATACTCTATAGTTAGTAGGTAAGACCAGCTAATGCTTTGGGTTACTCAGGAATTCATAAGTAGCACACACACAAAAATGAAAACAGAAAAAAGTCTTCCATGTCATTTAGAGTGTTAATTTTCTGTACGTTTCCAGTGTCATTTATTTTGCTAAGCACTGTTGCAATTCTTTCCACTTGTCTTATGCTCTTATTTTCTTACAAAACAGTATACTAGGCTTTCTGTATAAAACATTTATATAAACATTTATATATATATATATATATAAAAAAAACCAAAGCAATGACCCCCAAAATGGACTTACACACAGGTATGTATTTGTCCCTCATTAGAAAATATACTGTGTGTATATCTATTCAGTGTCCCTGAATGTCACAGCATTGGCTATTAGAGTGGGGTCAGGAAGAAAGGGGCCCTTTTTTTTCCTGGTTTGCTGTAAAACATACAGTTAAATTATGTAAGATGAACAAAAGCATAGTAGTGAGAGGAACAATCAGTTCCTGTTTACAGTTGGCACCATGTTGTTCTTCTTGCCTTTGTTATTACTACTCTCTTATTTGACTTCTAGTTAGTACTTCCCAGGAATTAATATATCTATGCATTTTTTGTCACATATTCTCTCCCCTCACGATGAGCTGGACGCAGGTTCAGGGAGAATGAAACGCTAGAAAATCTAAATGGATCCTGGGAATCTGGAGATTCTTGCCCTGCTTCTGGCCCTCTTTCTCAGAGATTATCAATCATTTAGAAAATTACGGTTAATTCTACATAACAAGTAATTTTTAGTGGCCTTTGCTTCCAAAAGATGCTTTGGGGCAATGATTTGAGATAGTTTTTCACATGCATTGCTGGCATTAGACACCAGCCTTGCATATTTGTATAAATACTTTTTCCAGTATACGGCCCCCATTATTGGTACAGATGGTTCTCTGTCCTCGGTATCTATTCTTTCAGCAAACAGACTGATCATTCGAACTACTTATCATTACTGAGTGATGTGCTGGGAGAACCACCCACGCTAAATACACAAGAAAATTTGGTGGTGGAGGGGGAGGGGTTAAATTTCAGCCCAATTTGTTTAGCTCACGCAAAAGTATCTAATGACTTCTTGGCCTGAATGCTTTGTAACTGAAAAACCCCAGATATAAAAATACTATTAAGATTGGGGACAAAAAATGGAAAACCATATTGAATTGAAAAACAAATTACTGCTTGCTGGTTTACAAAGAGTCTATAACACTGATAAAATCTTCGGAAACCAATGTGCTTTTTTTTTTACTTGTCCTTCTTTATTTTGGCTTCATTTCAACCCGGGAGTTCATATCATCTCCTTCCAGATCATACTCTTCTACTTGGCCGCTGGTCCACACCTTCACGCGGTCAGTCAGGTCGCTGCTTCTGGGAGCCAGGACGAAGTCATAAATCAGGGCAGCACTTGCTCCTCCGATGATTGGGCCAACCCAGAAGATCTGAAACACAGTTCCAAACCCAGTTAACACATCAGGTATTACTGCATTTGAAGCTGTTCTGAAAATCTCCTCTGGAGACTTTCTGCACAAAATTTACAGTGAAAATACTAAAAATACAGTGCATCACCTGCATATTTACTTAATCACATGGCAAGAAACCAGGAATTTCTCACCATGAATTGGCAATAGACCCAGAGATGAATAACTCTGACTATGTTTTCAAGTTCTGGTATTTAAAATTAGGTATCCACTGGCAAAACATCCCTGTTATTCCAGATAGATTTGGCAGGGGGGCACAATTTCTAAAAGCAACAAGGACATTAGTTTCCATTCTCCCACTAACTTTCAGTGATAGGTGAATTAGAATGTAGTACTTAGTGAGGACCTAATTAGGGGCTTAATTTACTACTAGCTGCTATTTAGCTATCTTGTATCAATGTATCAATTGCTGTAATTGTACTGGTCTAATCACTTAAGTAAAGTTTGGAGGGAGAGGTAATAAAAGTATTTTAGTAGACAGATTGATTTTATTAGAAATAACAGATGATTTTGAGGGATTTGTATGGCCAAAGAGTTCCTGAGTCTGAAAACATGTTTTCTTTTATTCAGCAATATCAGTGGTTTAATATGAATTATCTCCTCTGTCTCTACAAAGGAAAATGTTTTTTCTGTGAAATTCTGAAAATACCAGCTACTAGCTTAGTTATATTACTTTAGTATCCCAATAGAAGTGTTTAAGTGGGAGATAACGGCATAATTTCCCCAGTATCCTCCTTTTGTGTTTTACTCTTTAGATTAAAATGGTATCCATATCAAAAATTTTCACAACCTGTTGTACTATCACTAAATTTCCATGAATGCTTATGCAAATGGCTGCCAAAGTCATGCGTAGGAGAGCTGGAACAAGCTGCATTTTAAATATTCAAGAACACATGCTCATTTAGGGCTTTAATATTAGCCTTCTTTATTGAGCCTTAGTGAAATAAGTAAATTTTCATGAAGTTCCTCATTTTAACCACATTTAACCACAGGGAATAATCTAAAATTTACAGTGGTTCCAGAGCACTTATCCATGAAAGCCCATAAGCAGCCACTTCACTTTAAGAAGATGAACGTTTTATTAGCTTCCAAATATTGGATGATCCACTTCAGTTTATAAATCTGCTTTAGAACCTTCCTAAATCAGGTTTTACCAGACTAAGGAGTAGCACTTTACAAACTCAGTTTAAATAATAAATACTCAATAAAGGATTCTGTGCAATGAGGCTTTAAATATTTAAATTTAAATTTAAATATTTAAAATATTTGAAATAAATAAACATAAAGGGAAATAACCAAAGAAAATCTTCTGTATCACTCTGAGCATACACACTCAGCTTGAGGACTTTGTGATCTCCTGAGGCTGGTCAGGAGCAAAAGGAGATTATTTGTTGCTAAATGAAATAGAAATAGCAACTCACTGACTTGGTGCTAATGATGTGTGTTTAAATGTTTCTGATCTTGCAGATTATGTATATGCAGAGCCTTTTGTAAGCTAAACAAGTTTAGTCAACTTACTTACCCAGTGATTTTCAAAGTTGTTGGCAATTAGCGCTGAGCCAAAAGATCTGGCTGGGTTAATTCCACAACCGGTGTAATCAATCTAGGAGGTGGAAAGAGAACCAGTGGTGAGTCACTGATGCATGTGGCATCTTCATTACACAGGAGGGCAAGTGGCAGCCTGCAGCATGGTTCAGATGCTCACTTTCATTCATCCCACCTACTCTTCCTCAGAAAAAGGCGGAAAGACTGTTTGCCATGTGCCTGTCCCATCCCACCAAGGAAACAAGTCCTACTGCAGCAACTCCTCCTGGATGTGCAACCTCATCACTGCCACAGCCACATGGCCCAAGGGAGAAGGGCTATGCATGCTGCAGAAACAAGGTCAGTCTCTGAAGAGGAAGGAGAAGGAAGAAACTGTCATCCGCCCATCATCTACCTGCCTTCACTGGCCCATCTTGAGATGGCAGATTGCACATATCAACTGTGAGAGCTAAAACTTACAGCAAGAAGGTGTCCCAAGGCAACGGAGAGACCAATAGCCAAAGGTGCTGATCCTGAGACATCATTCCTTCTCCGGTCTGTGGTGGCGAGGACACACAACACCAGCTGGAAGGTAGCAATGATTTCTATACCTAGTCCTTGGCCCGCATTGATTCCCTCTGAAAGCTGCATGGAGACAAGAAAGAAAATGTCACTTGATATTCCTAACTGACTTCAACCAGTACGACAAAGTTTCGCAGGATCCGCTTTCTCAATAGGAAAATGCAGACCTGCACAGCCATTTCTCTCCTCAGGTTGCTTTTGCTTAACAGGGGGAAAAAAAAAAAAAGAAAACAGAAAAGCAAACAGAAATCAGTTTTGAAACAGTCACTGCTCTACTCAAGTCTAGGTGTAACCAGATTTTGTTGGTGATTCAACATGGTTGCACAGTTGCTGCATCCAGCCAAAGTGAACTCTCAACCACTAGACACAATGAGAACGTAACTGGTCTACATGTGAGAAACAAATGGGCCAGAGATTTGCCCGCGATAGAGTTTACCCATAGAATTGAACTGTGGTGCCTTGAGACCTTTATTCATTGCTTCTGAGAATGAGGATTCTGTGCTCCTGTTACACATTGCTCAGCTTGCCGTTCCCTACAATTGCTAAGCAAACAGGGGCGGGAGGCGGAGGGGACAAATAGGCAATAAGAATCATAGAATCATAGAATCAGTAAGGTTGGAAAAGACCTCTAAGATCATCAAGTCCAACCGTTAACTAACACCACCATGACTCCTAAACTAGGCCCTGGAGTGCCACGTCTACACCTTTTTTGAACGCTTCCAGGGTTGACGACTCCACCACCTCTCTGGGCAGCCTGTTCCAATGCCTAACCACTCTTTCGGTAAAGAAATTCTTCCTGATGTCCAATCTAAACCTCCCCTGACGCAACTTGAGGCCATTCCCTCTCGTCCTATCGCTAGTTTCTTGGGAGAAGAGTCCAGCACCCGCTTCCCTACAACCTCTCTTCAGAGAAAGATGCAGAGAAAGGTGCATAGCTCTGGGTAGCTTGAAGGTACCTATCTCTGCTATTGACAAGTCACATTAATCTTTTCTTCTCCTCTCCCACCACTACTTATTTTCTGTAGTTCAGTATGAACTCGTCAAAACAAGGACTTCATGTGGACAAGGTCCTGCAAAATGCAGGCCCTATGGGCACATTTCCACATGAATATTACGACACCCATAGTGTGATTCAATTGCCTAAAAATATGCCTCTAAGGCCA
Organism: Fregata magnificens; assembly: GCA_013389945.1. Lineage (NCBI taxonomy): Eukaryota > Metazoa > Chordata > Aves > Suliformes > Fregatidae > Fregata > Fregata magnificens. The sequence goes on from WAAD01014662.1 coordinate 27,643, forward strand.
TTTGAAAGGCCCTGAGATATCCACAGTGTTCATGTGTTCATGTAGATGTGACACAAGTCCTACAGAAGATGAAAGGTATCTAAAATGCTCTCGATGCCAATGTTTAAGTAGCGTATCTCTAACTTGGATGGGTAATGAACATAGTCAGTGGAGATGACATCCATTCAGCTGATGAAATGTAGGTGATCATTTGAGAGTCAACTGAATAGCTCTGTCTTTTATTTCGTATTCACTACATCTCATTTGACTACAGCAAGAGCTTAGACACTTAACTCACATGTAGACCAATTTTAGGTGTCTTAGACTCAAACTGAATCTCACTCAACTTCTTTGGGAGCCAGAAAAAAACATCCACAATTCAGGAATTCTAAGGGACTTATGGGGGAAGTATTTCAGTTTCCTACTGAAGTAAAGCAGATTCTCTAGAAAAACTCACACTGGCAGACATAGATATTCCAATCATGACATCAGTAGAGTTTCTTATTAATGTAAATGCTGTAGAATCATAGAATCATAGAATCATTAAGGTTGGAAAAGACCTCTAAGATCATCAAGTCCAACCATCAACACAGAACATATTAAACCCACAGTAATTCACATAAATGAACATTATATAATAGAAATGCTGTCATATTTCAGGAGTACTATTAGAAGCTTGTGCTTAACAAGAAACTGTGGGTCTAAACCATTCAATGTCATACCCAGCTTTGAATTCTTCTTCTAAGTGCTATATTCAGTGGTATCTTAGTTAAGACATGACAAGCCTGTATCTAAGCTGAATAACTTGGTGTTAAGCAGAAGTAACTACATCGCACGGGTAAGATGAAACATGAGCTTGGACACAGGCCAGAGAAACTGAGAATGTGAGTGACTCAGAGTAGGAAGCAAACTCTGCAAAAGTTATTCTCAAGAATAGCGTTATCAGCAGGTTATCCCATCTGTCATAACCTCTGCATTAAAAACTGCTAGGTCATACATGACAACAACATAATTAAATGTTATTGTGACCCGACCCGAACAATGAGACTATGGGAAATCGTGCCTTAAACCTGTTTTTGTGGTTTTACACCCTAATTTCCCTAAAACTAATATTTGAGTAACCTTAAAACTTAAAGATGTTTAGCCGAACTCTTCCACTTTCCACCTTTGCTATTCACTTTTCTTGTTTCTTCTGTGTAACAGAGCAGCATAATAACAAATTCTTAAGCACTGAAAAAAATCATCTGAGTCTTCAGCCATCATAAAGCTGATTAGCTCCATTAAAACCAGTGAAAATATATTGATTTCTAAGACCTGTCAATCTGAAGCATTAATAAAATATTTTTATATCTTCTTTTTTAATACGCAGGACTGATATCCTTTGAGTTAGAAGCCATTTATCCACAGATAGAAGGGAATTCTGGTTGAAATGGTGGGCATTTTGGTTCCTTCAGTATCCATACAGTAGAAACTGAAATCGGTTAATGAAATCTTCAGCATTAATAAGACTTGTATGTGATAATTACAAGTCTGACATAAATATATACAGATGACCCAGCAGTGAAAATTACATGATCCAGAAATTCATGCTGAATGCCTGATATATCACTAAATTAATATTCTATTGCTTTTGTCATCCCCTTTTAAAAATAATCACTTTTTTGGCTGCAGAGACAGTGGGATTTGTGGCTCTCAGCAAATTAGACTTCAAATGCATCCCATTGATATCAAAAGTAATAGTATCCCTTTAAGCATCTAGACTATAGACTCTGTGGAAAATCCTATCTCACATTTGGAAGGCTAAATGGTCAAACTTAAAAGGCGAGTGTGTTGGCAAATAAGTGAGTGATATGCAGGTGCCCAAAAGTGGATATGAAAGTAAATTCTCTTCTATCATAATGTAACTGTTAAACCCCAGAGAATCTAGATCTGACGTCTGACGCGTTGTTAGTATTTGACAAAGACTTAGCATTTCAAACGATTAAACGCTGACCTAGCATTAGTCTTTCCCTTCGTTTGAAGGGCTTCTGTAAAAGAAAAAATACAATCAGCGCAAAATTATGCTTTTAAAACCTGTGATAATCCTTATCTTTGACAGGCGGAAATCATATTCTTCCTTTCCCTCAAGGAAAACACGTCCTACAGCTGACGTGACTTGAGGTCATTCTCCCTGTTAATCAACACTTCTTGATGGGCTGTGTGGAATCAAAGAAAACCTGGAAATATCATAGGAAACCTTTTGCTTTCCTCTAGCATGTAATTTTACACAGCCTGCCGGGGACATAAAATTCCACTGTGAGAGCAAGGACTCTGGGCCATGTTCCAAAATGAAGTAAACTGAAGCAAACTGTAGATGTTCTGCTTTGTTGTGGTCTGTGGATCTGCAGTGTATAAGTGTAGTATCACAGACGTTTGTTATTTGCCTACTTGTCAGAGCTATAGTGTCAATATGGCAGCAGCCTGGACCCTCCAGGATACAACAATACGTGGAACAGCATGAGTCTTCACCACCCTAACCACGTCCCAGCCAGAACATAACATGGGTAGTAGGAAGGTGCATTTCCTAGTATCAAGTTAAAATGTACATATATATATGTGTGTGTGTGCATGTGTGTATTTATATTTATAAAATCCTTGGTCACAGTGGATTTGCAAGAGTTACCCAGCTAATAACGCAATATAAAACATGTTGCACCTATTGAATCTGTTGGTTTAAGCTCTTGACAGAACCAGGTAGGTATAACCAACATGAGCTGGTTACGCTCTCATTGTGTTTTCCATATGTTGTTCAGTTTTTTTAAGGAAACTTTGAATTTTTGTAGAATACCTGACTCCAGAAGCTTCAGCCTCTGGTAAGTTCAGGGCTGTCTAAAGCTTAACCTGAATCTAGTAGGAAGTAGTACTATACATTACAGAGACCTGACTACCTGAGGCTGTCGATAAAACAAAAGCAAAAATCAACCACTGGTCTTAACATACAGCATTCTGCTACTGAGAATATCAAGAATATAAGGTGACCATATCTCTGGTTCTTAAATAGATAGAATAATGCCTTGAAGCATAAGACACAGTCACCTCTACTGTAGTGTTGGGGTGAAGGGGTCCTTTTCCGGTGACCTGTACCCACATTGCAATGACTTTCTTCCCTGCATTGGTAGGCTGCTTACCAGCGGTCACAACAAGGTATGTAGGCAGGGTATGTGGGCTGACATGGCATTTGCCCTTATGTATCTGCAGGGAAATCTCTGACCTCTTCTCATCTCAGTCCAATAACTCTCGCATGCTCTGCATTTTAGGTGATGCTCATTAAGGCAACAGAAAAAAATGTCAGAGGGCAGGGAACAGCACAGCAACTCCCTGACCTTTTCATGCTTCAGACTTGTGAGGCTTGAAGAGTGGATCAGTGCTTTAAGGAACCAAATATGCTTTAAGGGATTAAAATGATACACAAAAGCACACATTCATCTCCAACATGGTTTCCCATACTATAGGAGCCAATCCAGACTTCTCCTTTTTTGTTTACATGAATTGTTCCACTAAACGTACAGAAACATACCCAAGAAATGGGTTACGTCATTGGCCAGAGCTGAGAGTTATATGTAGACACACATATCTAATCAGCTGAATCACTCTCTTGGGCACATTAGCTTATACTGAGTAATTCTCCCTTGACTGTAACAGCACCCAGATGACAAGCAGAAGCCTACATGCAGGCACCCCAACTGAGGTGTATCATTCTGTGAGCTGAATCCCACCATTAATATTTTTACCTGAGCTCATTGTGAATCTGAACAAGTTCATGGAAGAAAAATCCGCTGGAATTCAGTAAATTTATAGAAATAGCATCTCATTCAGAAAGCTCCTGTGCTGCAACTCTTTGGAAGCTAAGGAAGCACTTGGGGCATCCTGAACACCTCTGCTTTGCATTACTGGGCATAGGGATGAGGTACAATACCCATTCCCCATCCAAAGATTAGCTTTATCTGATAATGCTACTGCTGCTCCTGAACAACCTGGTTTGAATTCAGTGCTGACTCCGCCTTGAGCAAGAGGTTGGACTAGAGAGCTCCTGAGGTCCCTTCCAACCTGAATTATCATGAGACCTTGGTTCTTTGTAAAGGTTCTTCCTGTGGGCAGGTCTGGGACAGAATTGCCTCAGTGCTGCTCTGGCTCAGCTGAGTTAATGTCTAGAAACAGCTGATGACATATGCAGATAGTGGAGACACAGCTGATGGATCAATCAATGTGAAGGTTCCGCATAGATATAGTCCATATCGATGAGTGAGCCAAGAGACATGTAATATCATCAGATGAGGACTGTTAAACCCAAGGGCAAAATTAATGGAAAATCATTATCTAGTCATGACCATGAGAGTAACTAGGTGAGATGAACACCTGCTTTTTGGTCTTATGAAATGAGTAGCAGCCCCATTGCTTCCATTTCTCCACAACATCACACAGGACATGGGAACTATGGAAGCTTGTTTGTCAGAAGTACCCTTAACTGCCATGTTTAGCTGACTGACTTCCACAGCTTCAAGCAATAATGTGGGCAAATTAATGGTATGTATTCTTTCCTTTAGGTTTTTTTTTTT